>JAZHYW010028027.1:0-99747 GCA_037355805.1 Ixodes ricinus | reverse complement strand
GTATAGGTTTCACTATCCGCAGATTTTAAGGTGCGTATAAGCGTATATAATTTTCCCCAGGCCTTCTTAGCTATGTCATCTATATGCATGGTTCCAAAGTGGTTTACTAGTTTTTGTCACTCCAAGGTACTTGTAGAGATCCGAAACTCTGCAGTCAAGGCCTGCGGCGCGCATGCGCTCTAGTGGCGTCTTCGTTGTGGGAGAGCGTAGCGGAGTAGTGAAAATGGTCTACGAAAACCCCCGATTGGCTCGCTGGAGCCGTACCGTTTCCCGTTGGTCCGCTGAAACGGGGTATGGGGGCGAGAAACGGAAAAAGAGTTGGAGATGAGAACTCGCGTGAGGACGTCCAAAGGTCGCCGAGCTCTCATTGGAATGGAATAGTGGGCAAACACAAGAGCCAAGCAGCCACTGTCTCTAGTCACTGTTCAAACGTGTTCGAATTCCGAACACCGTCGTCTGGCGTTCGAACCCGAGACACTGCGTGAGGAGCACAGCACGCTCTTGTTCACTCTGATCGAAAGGAGACATTTGGTAGAGACAAAGGCAGCTAGCCTTTGCGTGTACCAATCAGAGTTCAGGGGTCTAACCTACCCGCTTACTCTCATCTCCTCCCCTCACTCAGTTTTTCCGTGGTATAGACAAGTGCTTTAGCAAGGGGAATACATCCTACTCCCCGATAATACAATTGCCTTGGCGGAGACAGGTTTGGCGCAGTTTCAATGGCTGGATGACCAGCAGTCTTGGGTTTTCCCGCATTGAATAGGGAGTGGTGGGAGGCGCCGCCTATTGCCATGGAAGTCACGGTTATTAGTCATTCGCCGCCGGTGGTGAAGGGCGTGCCGCAGACTGTTCGGTCGATGCTAGTGTTTGCTTAATATGTGTCGTAGCTTGTTCTCTAAACATTTTTAGAGCAAAAATATGTTTTTTTCCGGCGTGGCGAGACGTCTAAACCGCCAGGGGAGAAATTGGCGCAGTAGGCGCGCCGTCTAGTACAAATGATCGGAGAAGGATGTAAAGTATTTGGTATAGAGCTGTAATGGCCGTTAAAGGTGCATTCATAATGTTAAAAAAAGTATTTTATAGTAACTGTAGCACATTCATAACGACAACATCCATCCTCTTCATGATTACCATCATTGCCATGATTGATTACGCACGGCCATAAAGCTGAGCCTGGGCAATTCGAAACTGGCTTGCAGCCCGAGGGGCCAAAAAAACAACAACAAATATACCACCTCCTGAAACGAAAACTTCAATCTCTCTTTTCAAAAGTGGCTTTGTTCAACAAAGCAGTAAGACTGTCGTGCCAAATGTGACCCATTTCATTGTTCGCATGGTTTATCGAAAAGGTTGTCGTGTAGGATTGGTTTAATCGATTCACAGATATAGGCAGAATATGTAATTCGGACCAGTGGCAATGACGATGCAGTTGTCCTTCATCACCTCAAACCCGCACATCTTAAGCCGTGCCCGGAAGACCGGTTCACGTACACGAGAAAGATCGTTGGAAGTATTCTTGGAATGCGGCCTCAAATCTTTAAAGAGGGTCAGGGTGCACATATCTGTATTTATGAAATCATAGTTCAGCAGAGCACCTGGGAAAGAATTAAGCGTACATTTTGTTGGGGTGCGTGATATTCGCGCTCATCCAAACATCTAGATGACACGAGAGACACCAGACAAAAAGGCACCAGAGGCACCAGGTATAGAGCCACTATATAAGCTAAGCTTCAGAGTATTGGCATTTCAGCCATCTTAGGGCTGAAAATCATTGTAGCCAGTTATCACAAATTTCATCTGAACTCGCAGGAGACGCTTTTCGTGCTTCGGAAATTGTAATACAGTCAGGGTCAAAGCAAAGCCATACTGCCTGAACATCGGGGCACCGTATCGAAAGCCCAGCAAGTCGCACTAGGCACCAACATTACGGCGCCCAAAATAAAATCGTGAAGGGGAGTGCCGATACCGAAAGCGAAGCTTTTCTAGTGGCTCTAGTCTTGGCCCCCCCCCCCCCTTTCCTCTTCTCTTGTTTCTGTTGACTGGTCTTGCCGTCGCTTGTGCGGGTTCACAGGGTTGCAAACGGCGTCCGTCGCAGGGCCTTCCCGAGGATGGCAGCTGCGCTCCAGCGCCTCCTTGGCTCCTCCCTCTGTCCCTCTGGCGGCGTCGCTGTCGAGGCGTCCCTCGGCGTGGGAAGGCCCCCGGCGGGCGTCGGCCTGGGAGCAGCGGCGGCGCTCGTCGGTCTTCGTGGACGCCGTGGCGGCGGAGGACCTGGTCGCCTGCCGGGACACGGACGTGACGCCTGTGTCCCCCGGCCAGCGGCACCACGTGGGCATCTACGGCTGGAGGAAGCGCTGCCTCTACCTCCTCGTCATCTCCTCCTCGCTATGGTGGTCATGAACGTGGCACTCACCGTCTGGGTGCTCCGGTGCTCGACTTCTCACTCGTAAGCAGTACTTATTTATCTATATATGTACTTATCGATACCGTCGACCATCTCTCGAAGGCCATTACAAGAGAGGTTGAAACACATTTATACTATTGTACCAAACTCGCTAAGAAAAAAAAGATACTTAGAGAATTGCACAGTTATCTTTTGGAAAGAAGCATATATTTAGCATTTCGCTGGTGGGCAACCACTATAATGATTATCGTTACCATCATTGATGACACCTTAAATGTTCATAGGAGCATTATACAAGGGGCGATGAGATCTGGGACATTATATAAAATAACATACACAAAAAAACAAGAAGAAACAAAAATGTTCACGAAAACATTTGTATTCGAGACATCAAAGTACACGGCGCGTAAATGTAGAAAAGGAAAAGAAAAGACGCCGAGCGACGGAGGGATCACGTGTGCGACAAAGCTCTGTCCTCGCAGCTGCTCCTCGAACCAGAGCAAACATCTCGGCCGTGATTTCCTCGTTCGTTAGAACGCGTCTAGTAGTATAGTTAGAGGGAGAAAAACAGATCAGCATAACCTTCGATGCGTTTCCTCTGGTCGTTCTCGAAAGCTGCCCTCGTTCGTAAATAACAGGTGGATTTCCTAGACTCGCAGAAAAGGTAAGCACAGCAATTGCTACGACTGGAGGCACCAGACGCCGACGCCACTGTTTTGGAGGGAGGCAGTGGTAGAGACGAAGGCAAACTGCCTTGGCGTCTACCCAATATCCTTGTCTATCCCTCCAATCAGAGCGAGAAAGAGCGTCGTCTGCTCGTCGCACAGAGGAAGCAGTGGCGTCAGGGTCTGGCATTCTGATGCCGGACGCAGGCGTCGTCTGCTAGTCGTAGCGATTGCTCTCTCACCTTTCCTACGGCATTCGGAAATCCGACGTTTATTCGCAAAGAGCTTAGCATTCGGAAAAAGGGGAAAGAAAGTAGCTTAAAAGGTAGACATTTTTTTCTTTGTCGATTATCTATTAAGCGCGTTTCAACGAACAAAAAAAATCAAGCCAAAATGTCGCTTGTTCCGGAACAAGGAGCAGCTGCGGGCAGAGCTTCGTCGCACAAGTGATTAGTGTCTCTCAACGCGCCTCCTTTTCTGCTATTTTCACTTATGCGCGCTTTAGTTGCACAAAACAAACAATATAAAAATATTCACACAAATAACTAGAAAAAGTTAGTAGATGATTATGGTACGAGTGGATCTGACGATATTCATATGCTTGGGCTGATCTCCTTAATCCTTTGTAGTCAGAATGATGCGGCGCAAGTTATCTTAATCCAATATAGTTATTGGCACGGTAGAGTTCAAATATGACAGATGAGAGAAACATGAGACACATCAAGCGAAAATTTACATACTTGTGGTTTGTGGATGTAGCAGTGAAAGCAGCTACACCAAGCAGTGAAAAAAGAGCCAAATTCATCAGATCAAAGAAAGGTGAACTTAGTCCGCAGTTTGAACTTAAAGTTACAAACAAGAGTTATTTCTGTAGAGCAAACATTTTTTAATATTTATGTGTGCCAATGAAGGGGCGCTTATCATCCAAATCTTTCTTTGAATTCTTTCTATTCATCGACATTTTCTGGAGTCCTCTGAGTTTCCATCTTCGACGACCTATATTGTCTATAACTGATTTAAATTTTCAGAATAATCGCTAAGTTACAGAGATGCCTGTACACCCTACAAAAAATCAAGGTTACCCTTTGGGAGTACATGGGTGTCCCTGGAGTTACACCATTAAAATTATGAAGCCGTTTTGTTGCTTGGTAGAATCAGTGAACTCAGTTTATCAAAAACACACATGACACAGTTAACAAGGCGCTCACTGAATTCTGTCTGACGTTTCTGCAGAAACGTCGTACAGATTTAATGGGAAACTTGTTAACTGCGTCGTTATTGCTTTTTGTGCCTGCCATCTTTAGTCAGACAATACAACTTTTTGTCTATGAAATCTCGTATAAACCATTGCACTCCCAAATCGGCGCGGGTTCCATGGAACCAGCGCTAATTCGGAAGTACGACGATTCGTATGAATTTCGCGAGGTGCAAGAAGTTTTATTGTCTCACTCAAGGTGGCAGGCGTAAACAGCTGTAACGTTAGAAAAATAATATTGCGGGACACTTTCTGCCGCTTCCGTTACCGCTCTTGCGGAAACATTTATACGCCATATATCCCATTATAAAACACCACGGCTGGAGTAATGAACACTCGACGACACTTTAAGCACTCAAAATGAGCTCTGTTGACTGCTCATTCGTCTTATACATCATACACTTCGAAAATAAATTGACTCACAGGGAACGCCTTAGATTAGATAAATACATGAATAAACAAATAACGTTTCTTGAGAGATTTCTAACTAGATATGAACAAGTTATATTATGCCAAAAGAAATATCTCGACGATATTTCTGTTACTGATGCATTACTCCAGACTTTTCAAGCGATAAACCCAGGCATGTAGCTATACTTCGTTTCAGCTTCCGTCCGAGCGCAGCCAAAGGCTGGGGGACGGTTCGCAACTTTGAGAAGAGCATTCCTACGCACCACAAAGTAGTCCGCAAAAGTATATATATTTATCTTTTTTTAAATAGCTGTTTTCTGCGTAAACGTTGCACAATATTCCAGATGTGTACTGCTGAGAATGATTTGCAACTAAAGGAATGAATTGTCGGAAGTTTATGTTTTTATTAATATATGTCAATGCATGTGGTTTGGTGAAAACACGTACATCCGCTGGCAACACTGCTGCAGCGCTCGCTCGGTTTTCTGTGCGATTTTGTTCCCGTAATGGCCGAATCATGTGCAGCGTGCTTCGCTGCTTTCCTCACCGAGTCGTTTCAAAACGTCCTTTCGCAAAGACAGGTTTGGGCGTCAGGCGCGAAAGGTCGTGATGAATGTCAACTTTCAAATTCGGCAGGAAACTCCGGCCGCGTCGTACCGCGAATGCGTTGTAAACAAGAAAAGCGTCCGGGCCACTACAATTCACTGATACGCGGCGAAATCAGGGCACCCCTTTACCTGCCGATCACGTTGAACGCCGAGAAGCTGGTGGAAAAACCTGCGCCTCGAGCCCCGGTATATCCAAACAATACAAGGAAACATCAACGGTCGGGTCATCGGGCACGTTGGAACGTGTACTACTTACATCTCGAAACTATGCCGAAATGCCGAACAGGATCGAAAGCTCGGACACAGACGCCAGCGGCTAGCCTACGTACTGACATCCCCTATGTCTAAATTTCAGAACGTGAAAGGGCACGTCAGTGGGGCACGTTTTAAGCCTGTAGCAGACGATACCGTTGATACAACCGTAGCAGACGAAATACTCTGCGAGCGCGGGAGGCGCAGACGACCAGCGGCGAAGCGGAGTGATACAAAAGTGCAGGCGAGATCGCGTGACCTGTTGCCGGCGTGTGATTGGCTCCGGCCACACGTAGCTTTGGCTGCGCTCGGACGGAAGCTGAAACGAAGTATAGGGGGAGGGGGGGGCATAGGGCCCGGCCCCTCCCCCTCCCCCTCCCCGAAATTTTTTTTATTTTGCTGGGACCTTCTCTCCTTCCTCTCCCTCATACGGTGTCGATTGTTTGTTTCTAGTTATGATTATGCACGAATTATTATGACTAATTATACATTCCATATATTTTGTAGACTTATGTATTGCCTGTTACAGGCTATACATCCTTTGAGTTGCCTTGGCCTGCGTGTAACGCTTTTTGGTCGCACTCGAGCGTTACACGTTTTCATGAAATTCGGCCCATAAACGAAATCAGTAGTAATATGGGATACGTTAAGTGGTGACTCCATGACTTTGACCAACACCACCCAGAATAATGAAATCCTCCGCATGGCCTCCTCTCCCTCCATGAAACGTCATCAAAGTCGGGTCGTGCTAACTCGGCTATTGGGCCCTAGTGTCCGAATTTCGACGCGCCGATTGAGCACGAGCCTCGGCCGAACACTGACGCAGCACTCGTGCCCAATCTCAAGCCTCGATCGACCCGACTGTGATGACGGTGCGATCATGGTGCGCAGGCCTTCTGCTTATCAAGGTAATGTGGCTTTGACTCGAGTCATTACGTCGGAGTCTCCACTAAGCGGGCTTTTCGAGAACCTCCATATGAAGTTCGCGCCCTCTATGTGAATTTCCGATCGTTTTGTTTCCTTTTGCTTTTCTCGGAGAACATTGCAAGATGGCCGGCACGCCACACACTGACGAAGCAGAACACAAAAAACAGTAATCTGACGCTTGCAGCTGCACAAGCGTAAGCTTGTGTAGTTGTTTGATTTTTATAACGTCTGAAATTGCGACTGAAGCGAATGCAACTTCTCATAAGCACGCCGGAATTCAATTCGCTATGTCTATTGCCAATAAATGTAACACTGGGAGCTTTAATTTTGCTTGGTCGGCACTTCCGAAAAAACGTAAGCAGAGTCGGATCGTGAAGTTGTGTAGGCTACATGTAGTGCTCACCGTATCGGAATGCAGAATGTGCGCTGCTTTCTTTAGCTATATTGAGGAAAACTGCCTCAGTAACAATGATGAAGCGCAGTGTACGCAGAACCGGCGGAAAGTGGCAAACCACAAGTCACGAATAGTCCCCCGGCGGTGGTAGTGAGCAGAACAAGTAACCAGATTGCGGTTAACTCAGTTTAACGTCTTTGGAGTTGAAGGTTGTAACTCTTACTGACTCAAAATATGGCGAGCGTGCTGATGGATTTGATGAATTTGTGAACACGCCCAGCCCATTTTCGGCCAGTGGCCTTTCCTCATTTGGCGACTGTTCATCCAAATGAATGGTCACATTTTCTCTCTCTCTAGATATATATATATATATATATACGGCTTAGCCCTTCGCTTGAGCTATGGTCGTGGGTGACGATACCGCGGACCCGCTAATTTTGAGTCCGGAGAACACAGTTCAATGGAAGTATATAATTTCATAGAAGCACTGGAGTAGTTTAACACTAGTACCGCCACAAGAATCGGAACCCCATCAAACTACATTTGCTTGCCAGACTGTATCGCTGGGCACAACATGAATACAAAAGTAACTTCAGAAGGTATTTGACATTAGCTAACTAGTTCTTGTTTTAGAGTGTACAAGATAGTGCCAATGAGTTAAAGAAGATTAAACACAAATCCTTAGTTGAAAACAACGATTTAATTAGCATGCCGATTTCTTCTAAACAGTTGCAAAAAATCAGTAGGAGGAAAAGGAGATTTCTCTAAGGCAGGCCGTGCTTTGGTGTCTTTCGAAAGGTTGGTTTAATTATACACTCGAAAGGCGATATATACAGGATGATTCACGAAGTTCTGGTCAAATCGTTTGTGCAAAAAGTGCGCATCGCAGAGAAAAAAGATGACGTTTGTTTCTGCTGGGGAAATTAGGGAAATTAATAAAGTTCGGTGTAATCAGATTGCTCACTAGTTCAAAGTTAGTAAATTTAGCTGCTAGGGAAATTTAGGGAAATTTACAAAGTTCGGCGTAATTAGGTTGCACACTAGTTCAGAGTAATGAACTTTTTAATTGGTAAATTTTGAAGCTCGGGTCTAGTTATAAACTTCCCGAGCATTGCGGAAAATCACGAATCAGTCAATTTCACAGAAACATAAGGCACGCGCAGGCTTCTGGAGCCTTTAAAACACCAAATAAACACTTAAATTAAAGGATGAATTTATGGCAATCAAAATATGTTGCATTTAAAAACAATGACAACGCTGTGTTTCCTTGGTGTTTATCCAACAGGACGGAATGGGTCGTCTCCGCATTGTCGAAGGAGGCGTACAAATCAACGGAGATGCTGACATCCTGCAGACTCTCCACGCAACACATGTACAGTCAAGGAGGGTGAGCTGCTGACCTTTCGATGCCTACTTTAGAAAAATATTTAAATAAACACTCAGTACTCAACATTTTTTTTTCGAGTTCCTGAATGGGACAGGTATCTAAAAAGAAAGCGCTCCTAAAAATCCTTTTTGTCGCATGACATATGTCGCGAGACAAATTTTGAGTTGGGAGTGAGTCCGAAACGGTCGTTTATTTCGAAACGTCAACCCTAACATTGGAGCACGCTTAGGACTCGCTGAAATGAGTCTCGCAACATGAGTATTATGCTATTTTTTACTTTTTTTAAACGTTTTGTGTTTTGACATACATGTTCTATACAGGAACCTAGAAATAGCTTCTGAGTAATTCAGTGTCGAGTTGTAATATATATATCTAATAAAAATAGGATGAGACTAGATAAAAATTGAGGGAAATTCGGTTGTAATAAGATTTTACAGCGAAGCCGGGCAGAGGGGTAAAATTAAATATAGCTCAATTACATAATACACTGAAATATTGGCTAATGCTGGCAAAGTGGGGAAATTAAAAATATAATTTCAATAACTACGATTGACAATACTAACTGATTTTGAGAAAGTGGTAGAATTAAACAGTGCGATTCAATTAACTAATATTGATAACAAAACACTTGTTATAAAATATAGTCACCAATCAGTGCTCATTATAGTGCCCATAGACATAGTTTCACTTCAAATGATTACTGACAAATAAGAGTTTATTTTCAGGGTGACCCTCTCAAAATAGAGTCTCCGAGGAACATTACTATGAATGCGAGAAGCAAAGAAGGACGAATAACAAATAGGCTTTTTGTAGGTGAGTGCATCTGTTAACCTTCTTTTCGGAAACAGTCTTTCAGGTGGAACATAAATAGTGATTTCTGTTTTTGTTTCCTTTTTATTCGAATTCGGATGTGTTCTTTCGGTGTTTATTATTTAACACATCTTAGATGTATTTCGGTGTCTATTTTCGGTGTAGAACGAAACAATTCGGCGTCGTGATATTTTCGAGCGACTTGAACGAGCACTTGAGAAGACGCCGAGATGTGTTTCATGCCATTGAAACCGCTAAATGCACCCTCAAACCGACGAAATGTCGGTCCGTCTTTGACAAATGAAGTTACAAGGCACTCCCGTGACTAGATATAGTGTTCGTTCCTGCCCTGGAAAGACTGGCGCTGTGCAGACCGACGTTTCCATAGCGCGGACCGATAAAGCAGGCCGTGCGGAAATACTTTGGAACGTTAGCTTACTACAGGCGCTTCATTCGAGGTTTGAATAATGTTTTGTTTCACACATATCAGATTAGACGTGGCGAAGTTTGAATAAATAGAAGAACAACAGGCATTCAACTAACTGAAGCAACGACTCCTGACACCTCCTTCGTTCCTCGGAAAGTTTGACCTGTCGATAGAGACAGATATTCACACGGACACCAGCTATTAGGGTCGTGAAGGGGTCTGGGAAGGGGTATCCAGTGACTGGAGGAGACTGAGATACTATACGCCGTCCATACTTAAGCTGACAGTGCGGTTGTAGCTGCGTGCTCGTTGGACAAGTCGTCCCAGGTAGCACGCCGAAGAAAAGCCTGACTTGGGGCCGTAGTTTTAAACAAATTTTGACGAAAATTTGTAGTGAAATTTTATTCAAAAATTTCACGCCACGGGTCAAGTGTCGATTCTCGAACTATACATAGGCCCTAAAAATGAAACTGTAAAACGTTAATTGAAGCATTTGAGATGCATAGTGAACTAATAAACCATTTTAATTGTTTTTCGCAATTGACACTCATGGCCCCTAGCTAGCTACAGGGCTAAACAAAACCCTAAGGCAAGTTCCGCTTCTTTTTTTAAGAGTTTGAACCATCTGTAGCGTCTTGGGTTAATGACTCGAAGTTAAAAATGTTCTGGAACGGTTGGTAAAATCACTAACTTTTTATTTAGTTAAGATAGGTCCGAAGACGAGGAGCAGTTTTGTAGTCTAGTGCCATTCTGTTGTGAAGTCTCCCTGTGCACTCTCCCTGGTGATCTTGAGCCGTATTCTATCATACCTTCGTGTGTAGGGTTACCTTGCGGTGGCGTGAACTGGTGAAATCGCGAGGCAATACGGCAACTAGACGAAAGAGCAGTATCCGCGGTGTGATGGTGAGCCATAAGGCTATTATCCAATGTTATGCAACCTGTATATTGCGCGGAACTGATGCAAGCGTGCGGAAAGTTTCGCCGTCGACGCGGCACCTGAATCGGGTATCGTAATCCGATGCTTTCAGAAGCCGATCAAGTCGAGCGGAAAAATGTTCTTTCGGGAGCCGCTGTATGTTGGTGCGTGCGTGACCCCACCTCCAACGCATAACTGCCTGTATAGCGATAAACCAAGTAAAGTTACCTCCCCGCTGGTTTTAATAATCTAGTGAAAAATCGAATAATCCCGAATAGGAACGCTCCTTAAATAAGAATCCTCAAACACTTTACGGGAAGAAAGTCTTTTCAACAGTAGGAGGATCGGCGGCCGAGTGGGGTAGCACACATTAAAGTCACTGGATCCTGGTAAAGTACCACCAAGCTCCCTGTATGGTAGCCATGTTGGTCCGTGAAATGAGCAATTTCTCCTTGACCCCTCCGTTCTTGGCGAGCCGATCTATATTCGCTGGTGATGGGTAGCTTTGTGGAGACGTTTCTTGTATACCGAGATTTCGCTATCCACACACCGGCGAAACAAGCGCACATCTTCGTACCACCACCACATGCTGTGTCGGTGCTTGGAGGCACCGAAAAATAAGTTTACTGTTTTAAAATACGCAAGAAGAACAATATAATTGTAAGAGATCCGTGGAGATGGGCATGATCGATAAGTTGATTGCATACACAGTGCCAAAGACGCTTATATTGGCGAGGAACGCTTCCAATACGATGATGCTCCATGGTGATCTTGGCGCGACTGGTTTCGAACAACCCTCTGGAAGCTTCAAAAATTTGAATGGACCGAGATGGCGATTTCCATAACAACGTAGACAGATTAGCCAATGCCTTGCGAGGTTTTCGTCGTCTGTATGTTAGTGTCTGTTCGTGTCCGGCTAGCAGGTAGGGAAGGCAATGGTACTACTTTCCCAGCATCCATTGACGTTAGCCATAGCCTCCTCTAAACTGAGAAAGGCTTGCAGATCGTCACGTGACGCGGCCGCCGAAAGCGACAAGGTAGAGCGGCAGACAAAAGCCATGTAACGGGCGCCCCGCTGCGGCGAGACGCCGAAACACACTTCTCCCGAGCGATAGAATGTCCGCTCGCGCTTCTCGCGTTCTTCGGGCTACCGCTTCTTTTCTCGTCTGGTTTTAAAATCATGTTTCGGGTCCTCGCGGCTGCGAAAGCTGTGCGCTGAATACCAGACTCAGCGAGAAATGCTGTGTGCTACCACATCCTCGCGCTCCAAATCTGCGACCGGACACCCTATGGCTCCGTCATCGAACTGCCAGGCTTTGTGAGGAGGCTATGCTTTAGCGCACATCAGCTCGGAGCAAGTGGGGCGAAAGCTCGCGCAGCACAACCCAGGGATCCTAGGTTCAATCCCGTCCCGTGCGCGTTTCGATCTGGATGAGCATCGTACCGGCGTGCGGTCGTGTATCACTACTGCGTGGTGCACGTTAAAGACCCCAGGCTAGCGGTTGTACTGCACTGGCTAAATTGCTCATATCCAGCTGAGAGACAAGTCGCGCGTTGAGGCAGACTAACTTTAGGCTGTGTAAACATACACACAACGCAATTGTTTCTATTCAACAGCATTCTTTTTTTTTTTTTTGCTGTTCACACGGCACTTAGCTTATTCTAAATAGGCTGCCAGACTGCTTCTTTTTTTTGGGGGGGAGGGGGGGGGGAGGGATTATGTCCCTTATCTTGTTTCTTCCTCTTTTCGGTGCCGAGACGTTTTACAAGTATTCAGTGTACGCCCGTATTCCTTTAAAGTGTCCCTCCTGTTTTCTTAGACATAAGCACGGTAGACATCGATTTCTTATTCCCCACAGAAAATTGACACTGAAGAACACGAACACCTCGGGGAAAAAAAACAACTTCGTAAACTTGGAACCCTATTTATAAGTATGCGTAGTACATTACGTTGGTATACTCT
Organism: Ixodes ricinus; assembly: GCA_037355805.1. NCBI lineage: Eukaryota > Metazoa > Arthropoda > Arachnida > Ixodida > Ixodidae > Ixodes > Ixodes ricinus. The sequence continues at coordinate 87,331 of JAZHYW010028027.1, read as the reverse complement.
TCCCTTTACTACCTTGATGATCAATTACGAGTATATTGTTCACTGCTTTCTTCATTCAGGTAATTCAATCGTTGAAGCGTTTGCTGAGGAATTCCTGGTTCGCAATACCGAAGGCAAGCTTTTATTTCGAGCGGCCGATGGGGAGGTGGCAGTCGCTGCTGACACGCTACGAGTTACAGGTATGTCCATCAGCTGGAAATCAACAAAACCTGTGCACCTTCAGAAAAAAACAAAACAAAAACGAAACGGCGCGAAAAAAGGACACAAGGGCAAACAGAAGACACGCAAGGACAGCGAACTTGTACTTGTGCTTGTGTTCTTTCTTACGCTGCTTTGTTTGTTGTGATCATGCACCGAGTCGCCCAGCTACCCTGCCGCAAGTTAAGAGAAGCAGAACAAGCTACTCTCGCAACGCCCTACACTCTTTGCACTTCACCAGAGCGAGCGCAGGAGAGGAAGTGAGCGAGAAGGAAAGTCCACTAGCCTCCTCTCTAGCGTTCCCTCTGCCGAATTCGAAAGAGTGGAGGGCTTTGCGGGAAGAGCTGGTACTACCTTCCTTAACCTGCAAAAGAGTGTACACACTTGGCTTGTTTCCTTTCCTTGTAGCTTTAAAGAAACTCGCACAGGTGCACTTTGCATGCGTTTGATACCAACATAACAGCATCTTGTAAACTCTATAATGCGCTACAGTCTTTAATCTCAGTTAGCCTCAATTGCTCGCTTTTGTCCACGTTTCAACTCGCACTTAGACGTGCGCTCTGTTTGGCTAGGATGCTTGGTGCCACGAAGACGTCTTTATTTCTCGGGTAATGGAAACTCCTCTGAAGTTTAATTTATTTTAAGTTGAAGTACAGTTACAGTCTCGTATATGCACAGTGAGATGTCCTGCAAGTGAGGACTTTAGTGACAGTGCCTTTTCCAGTATTTTGAAGTTAACAGATTGGCTACGTTGACCCGTGTGCACTTTCGTAGAAGATTGTCAAAATTTCGTATGAATCAGCGGAAAGATGAAAAGGCTACTACTTGCCGCACGTGTTTCTTCGCGGCCCAGCGAAAGCGGGAAAGATAAAAAAGACGACTCGGTGTTGACCGGATAGCGGAAAGGCAATACTTTTATGCATAAACAGAGGAACTTTGAGCATCACCGTAACGTACTGTGCGTTCCTTGGTAACTTTTTTTAAATGCGATTTTTTTTATTGTTTTAAGTACTGTATAGCTTAGTTCCCAAAAAATCAACATTTGCGAGAGAAGTTAGTACCAGAAACAGTACGTGACGTTTTGTGAAGGTAGAGGCTTCCAACGGAACCAGGTGAAATTACTGAAGATTTTGAAGATCAGTTTGAAGAGATAATAGGGATATGTCGACCGACACATCAGTTTAGACGTGTAATTCAAGGCGTCAATTGAAATGCTTACATTGTACAAACTAAGGCTCGTCAGAAAGTCATAAAAGCAGCAGATGTGTGTTTATGACGTCACATAAAATCACAGTGGAAGTGCAAAAGCAACAAGGCTATAGGCCTGTAGCTTTCAAATTTGGACAGCGCCTCTTGCGAGCAAAGTCGAATATTTCTCGGTCGCGTTTCCGTTGTGCGCTGTTATGTATTTTTACGTTGCTCGCGGTCCCTACGTTGAAAGAATTTTATTGGTGTATATAAACATGCGGAAGAAAAAACGAGAACAAAAAAGAGCGATAATAAAAGCACACTAATCGTTTTGATACAAATCCGAAAGCGCAAGCTGCGTTTTTCTTTGTGTTTATTTTGACTTTCAATTGTAATTTCCGATGCTCTGCTATCACACATAGACAGATGCTGAAGACACGCTTGGAAACGACCGCAGCTTGTGTTTAATCGAACGCTGCGGTGCCGCTTTTTGCTCGGCGCAGGCATTACGTGGTCACCGCGTCCTAAGTCGGGGTCACACTGTTCATACATCCTACAAAGACAGTGTGCGAACACGAGTCACCGCGATACCCCTGGTTCGAATGCCGTGTGCCAAAGTTTCTCCTTGAACTCATTGCCCTGCGGCATTCGAAGCACGGATCGTGCGACGACTCGCGTTCGTATCTGTATGCAGACTGTCTTTTGTATGACGTATGGGCAGTGTGTCCCCGTTTTACGGACGCCATCGTGCCCCCTGGCCGAGAGCAATGAGACTGTGCGGAGCGTAAGTTCGTCTGCTTCTTTTGCTGGGGTTGTGGTGACATCAGAACGCCTAACTCTGATTGGTCTGATTGAAGGATAGTGGGTGGAATCAGAACTCGGCGTTCTGACTTCACCACAAACATAGCCTCTTATATACTGACAAAGCCTGGCAGACCGATACGAGAAGCGGCCGCCGAAATGGAAAAGGTGGAGCTACAGTGGCTTAAAGGGGGTAGTGTAACGAACGAAACCGGAGAAGCGGCACAGCGTTGGAAGACGGCCGCGGGTGGCGCTGGCGCTTGCAGCACCGTCGTTCCGGCTATGGCTCCGGCTTGGCCGCCTGGCGAGCTTGGCTCCGGCCACTCCGGCCAGCTCCGGCCGATTCGGAGCACTGTCGTCTGCTAGTTTCCCATTTTTATTCGCCTGCGAACACAAATCATGTCGTGGGAAGTTCACTGGAAACAGATAATTGTTTCTGAGGTATTTATATTAGTTGGGAAGCGTGTTTGGGTGCCTCTATCTGCCGGCCCGTGTGGCACCCGAACGGAGCTGCGGATCGAAGCGCCACCTACACCGTCTTCCAAGGAGCGGCCGTTCCCGATGCATGGTGGAGGCTGCGCGGTAACTACACTACCCCCTTTAAGCCACTGTAGTGGAGCGGCAGACAACGCATGAGGACTGGCGCCCCGCTGCGCCGAGACGCCTAAAACACACTTCGCCCGAGCGAACAAGTGTATTTCGGGTTCTCGCCGCTGTAAAAGCTGTGCGCTGACGTCCAGGTTCCCCGAGAAATGGATATTTGATGCTCTGTGCTACCAGATCCTCGCGCTCCAAATCTGCGAACAGGCATTCTATGGCTTCGTCGTCGAACTGCCAGGCTTCGTGAGTATAGAGGAGGCTACGCCACAACCCCTGCAAAAGAAGCAGACGAACTTGCGCTCCGCATACTCTGTTTCTTTTCGACCGCAGTCGACGCCACGATGGGACGGGGCAAATCAAGAAGCCCCAAAAGTGCACCGTCATGGGGCTCATCATCTTTCTGCGTTTGCCAGCGCCGACTCAACCGATCTCGCGTAGTGAATTCCGCGCAATCCTGCGTTCTTTCCTGTGCGGGATTGGTCGAGGCGTCAAGCATTTGGTCCAACTTAGGTTTAAGGAGTACGGCTTCTGGGCCCGTAAGACGGAAAGATGACCACATGGGCTCTTTCCATCGAATGAGCCCATCAAATCAAGACGCATGTGGAGGGACGTGGGGAAAGAAGCCCCCAGAGGCAGATCATTCCGAAAAGTATCGGCGAATGGGCGTCGCAAAAAGCTTCAGTTGGAGTACGTTTCCGCAATTCCTTCTGGTATTGAATTTGAAAAAAGCACACCGCCGCGACTAGTATGAAGGTTGAAGAGAGCGCGGCAACGGACGTGTACAGGTCATTGGGCGTTAGGGTGTGAACTAAGCCGTACTGCATAATTTGCGTCAATCTAAAATGGAAAACAATAATGCAAAAAAAAAAAGACTTCAGGAAAGCGAGAAAAATGTCAATAAATAGTACAGTGTCCGAGGCCACCGTCACTCTTCCCCCTTCGCTACAATGTGGCCGCTGTCACCCTGGTGAAAATACACAGGGAAAGCGCAATATACTAAACGTGCAAACAATCGGAAAGGCTGCTCCAGATTACTCTCGTCTAGCAATCCCGGGGTACAAGTTGCCGCCCTATCATCCCAAACGCCATCGGTACTGACATGTGATCCGGTTAATATCTGCGTCTCGTATGTTTTTTTTCTCATTCTACTACCTATAAGGTAAAATTTTGTCGGAATCCAGTTCCCAGCTGGCTTTGCAGTTAACATGCGAGATTGTCGAAACAGTTGGAGAGACGTAGAGTTGGAATCAGGTGTCAACTGTGTTCCTAATCTTACCTGAGTAGCCGGTTTCCTGCTTCAGAGAGTGATTCAGGAAGACAATGCAAGAAGAGGAGCAGACATTCATCCTTTTTAGATTCATAGTTATAGAGCTTCTTAAACAAAGACGAGTTTACGTTCCATGGACTCACGAACGAGCGACCATTTCAAGCGTTCAAACGAGACACCCACGCAAGCGCTCAAGGACGCGACGCGCGTTTTCTACCCAAAGCTCGAGCCCCTGTGATTTTTGAGAAGAGGGGTTAAATTTTGGAACGGCTTATACCCTATTTACACTAGCGCTCTTAACTGCCATTAAGCCAACGACAGTTGACTCTATCGAGATAGGCCGGAGTTACACGGCGGCGCCAACTGTCACTTAGCCACTAACGATCACTGAGTTCAACCGAGCTGGCCTCCCTCAGCTTTAAACACTCACCAGATTGAGCCACCATTGCCGACCTCCTCTTGTCGTACCGAGATGCCGAGCCACTGAAGCGGGCGTTGACGAGCCTCCACAAAGGCCTACGCTGAGGAAAAGGACGCAGTAGCACATAAAGTTGCAATAGCCTGTCCTGCTGTGGCAATGATGAAGTGAAGCGAACGGAATAAGAGGAAACACAAACTGAAGGTCGGTTATGGCGACGCCCATGCACAGCTGCTGCAAAGCGTCTATACTCTATTTCAACTTATGATGTACCGCAGGAAAGGCAACAAGCGCGAGCTCCTTGCTCTGGGGCAGATCTCGGTGGCACAAGCTCTCGTGCATTAAGGGCTGCTGCCAGCGCTATGAGATTGCGCTTCTAGCCTTCTTTGCGGTAAAACAAAAGGTGAAACGGAGTCTAACTGATGATGGTTACTTCAATAGAGCTAAAAATGGCGGCGTCCGCCGCCGCCATTTTAACCGCATAACCCTAAAGCCCCTCTATCCTGGGAAAAGTGGCGCCATTCATTGTTGTGGAAATGCTCGAGACACGTGCGCCGCACGCCACTTCTGGGAAGAACATGGCGTCTGAAATCAAGCTCAGTGCTGCGCTGAGCCGCCATGATCTTCTCTAGGGCTGCTCGTTGCACGTGTCTCGTGCATCGACGCACCTTGCGCTACTTTTGAAACATGAAGTGACTTTACATAACCCCCCATGGCCAACACCAGCGAAGCACTCACTATTGCGAAATATTGGGGGATGTATCTAGAAAGCATCGTAGCAGCAAATATGGTCGGAAGAGGTATGATTCGGGGCCACAGCAGCCGCTAGACTGTCAAAGCACGTCGCGAAAGCCATAGCTCGGTGAGGGCGGCCATTGTAATGTCGGTGCCTATAAGACTCGTTGCGTTTCCCTTGCTTGAATTTGTGTGAATACTTATGATAATTGTTTCTTTACTCTAAAAAAAAGTATATTTTATTTTGTTTTAGGCGTTCATTATGAAAGAAAATTGCGCATATAATTCTTTGCATCGCTATATAAAATAAGATAATGTAACATCAGTTTTGGTTTCGTTTCAGTTTTAACTGTGTCCCTTGACGCGCATCTCAACAGGGTTTGTTAGTCCTATGCACCGTGTAACACCGGACAACTTAGTTGAGCTCAATGACAGTTGGGAGATGTCAACGACCGATGGCTGAAATGACAGTTAAGAGTGCTAGTGTAACTAGGCTATTAGTAGATCATTACGTTGACTTTAAATCATCTAAGCCCCAAGGAGCATGCTGCGAGTGTCTAGTCAATGACTGGATTGGAAAGACAGGGAGGTCTTTTATCCTTGCCTCTTTCAGCCCGAGCTTTATACCAATGTTTGGAAGGCTCGTGAGCTTCAAGCGTCCAAACTCAACCAAAGCACGACAAAAGGCAGCTACCACTTTTCTGGCACGCCAAAGAGAAGCCTGGCCGTTCTCATCCTGCTCGTGACTAAAGTCACTATATCATGGGAAATGAGCTTCAAGCTCCCCGTACGGTCGCCATTTTAGGTAATGGAATAAGCAGTTTCTCTTCTACCTCTCCATTCTTGATGAGCCGACATAAATTCGCTGATGACGGGTTGCTTTATAAAACATTTCTAAAATACCGAGATTTTTTTAACCACACACCGGCGAAACAATCGCGCATCTCGCACGACTACCACTTGTGGCGTCGGTGCTTGGCGGCATTGAAAAAATAATTTCCCTGTTTTGATATACGCAAGAACAACAATACCGTTGTAAGAAATATATGGATATGAGCATGAGTGACCAGTTGATTCCATACACAGTGCCGAAAACACGTATATTGGCGAGGAACGTTTTCAGTTCGATGGTGCTGCATAGCGATTTTGGCACGACGGGTTTGGTACGACCATATTAAGGCTTGCTTTAAAATTTTAGAAGACCCAAAATGGCGATTGCCTTTTCAACTGAGAACGATCATTCACGCACCTCGCGAGGTTTGGTCGTCTGTATGTCAGTATCTTTTGGTGTCCTGCCAGCAGGCAGGCAAGGCAATGGCGCTAATTTCCCAAGATCTAGCAACTTTACCCGTGAGACCTCTACAAAAAGGGGCTTTTGCCAGTACCATTTTCAGGATTCGTGACTATGTCGCGTGATTGGCTCTCATTGCGTAGCGGCGGACATCCTCGTGCCAAGCTGTGCGCATGCTGGGCTGGGGGTTTGTAAACATAGGAATGGTGCATACACCCTTTCGATGTTTACAAACTCAAAGCCCAGCACGCGCATGATCGTCACTTAGGAAAGCCAAAATAGCAGAAGCCAAACCAAAAAAACCAAAAAACACTACAAAAACCACCGACTAAAAGCCAGTTCATATAATGGTGTATTGTGTCATTAGCGTCCATTCAAAACACTAAGAACGCTTTGTGTAGTTTTCTTGTTATTTTCTCGGGCATATTGCTTAGCATTCGTGAGGTACCTTAGAAAGTGAGATGAGGAAATAAAACACAATGAAAAACATGTCCAAGTTGCTTGCCAGGGTTGTTGTTCAATGCTTGGGCTACAGGTGTACAAGAAGTTCACCGATGTCAGAATCTAACTTCACTGATTAGAGACGCCCACGTTTAGCGACCACTTGACTGCGGGCAGAAAACATTAAGACTGCGCGTCGGTCTGACGCAACTTTAAACAAAAGGGCAAAAACAAGAGTGTGGCGTGGCCACCGCGACAGCGTCAAGTGGTCACGGATCCAGGGCCGGTCACGAAACGTTGATGACGTCACTACCACGTCCATCTTTGTAATCTGACATAAGTTAAACTAACCCTGAAGCATCGACCGACGTTCCGCCCACGTCAACAAGGGCGGCAAGACACATGTGACCGAAGGCCCAGAATGTGTCCCACGCAAAGTGCGGCAGCGTGCCCTTGCCGACCAAGATGCAGTTATGTACTTTTTCCGCTTGGGCATCTCCTAAAATTTGCTGAATCGTTCCTTACTTTCCTCTGGAGACGGCGTAGTTCCACGAGTTACTTGGGTCGTCTGGAGGCTCATGAGATCGTCGGCGGGGGACGCCGTTTTGAAGTTTGAAAGGCCTGGCAGAGGTTCTATGCCTGGGGTGGTGGAGTGCGTACTGATTACTTGAAGATGGCTAAACGAGAATTTTGGTGAAATTTCTGCCTGCTGAAAGGAATGTATATCAAAACGTAGGTAAGGGGTTTGGAACAGATGTGTCAGGCGTTGAGACAATCAGTGCCAATGTATTTCCTGTCCAAGTTGTTTAACTTTGCTGTGGATATCCCTATACTTGAGGAGCCAGTTGTTATGTAGACACCACCGGAAAGGTCTGATGGATCGTCAGATATTGTTAAAAAGTTTCATCAGTCACGAAGGAAATCTGATAGACCATCAGGATAGTCTGACCGAGCATCAACATTTTAGGATGGTCTCTTCAATCGGGAAATGCGGAACTTGTTAAGTTCTTTATCTTTCAATCTTTGTTACTGTTGCTGTTCTGCATATCCAAAATAGCACATTTTATCTTTGACATCCAGGGAACCCGGCTGGAAGTAAAAAGTAATCCATTGGTTATATCTACTATATCAATTGAACTAAAAGCTGTGAGCACACGTGACGACCGGCTTTTTTGATGCATTAGAGTCAAGGAACGAATATGATATTTTAAGAAATTTTACAATTCCCTCTGCAGGGCCGGGTGGTGTCAGGTTCGACGGCTCTGTGCAGACTCCCTCGTACGCGCTGAAACCTTCCAACAGCTCATGCAAGTACCACTTTAAACTATCAGTGCTGTTTCTTTTTATATGCGATGTGTTTATCTGTTTCTATACTATGAACACAAGAGGTATAGGTAAAACTCTAAAATTGAAAACCTAAAAAAAGAAATATAATATGTTTTGATACCTACTGTCTGTGTCATGGTTTATTTGATCAGTAGCTGTGCGCAAGTGTTGAAATTTTTAAATTATATATTATGTAATAATGTCTAACAGTATTCACGATCAACTTGACATAAAAAAGCCGCAGCGTCATAAGTGTAGTAATCAACGTTATAGACTATTTGAATTGAATTTCGGCGTCTTTTGGTCGTTCCTATAAGACCTTGAATTGTGAATTGTGACAATTTTGTTCAAAGAAATATTGTCTTTGGGAGAAGTATTTTGCTTGATAACCTCCCGCTCTTCATTAATTCTTACATTACGTTCTTATGATTTTGGCTGCAAGTTTTTTTATAGTATATGTAAACTTGATGGGAATTAAAAATTTTCTAAACATAGCTACACCGCAAGAGGCAATGTAGGCAGCTGATTAAGACGGCAGTATTATAGGGATAAAAAAACTGAAAGGTTTATGTATAACTTACGAGATATATCGCTTCGTATTAAGAGGCAGATATGTGCCTATTAGGACTGTGCACCGAATAAGAATGTTAAAGCGATAAATCGGTGACCAATAAAATAATTAATTTCTTTATTAGTCGTTCCGTCTAATGATGGCGTTGATTGCATTATCAGATAAAATATTGCGAAATTGTATATATCACGTCAGACACTTGGGTATGGAAGTTGCTGGGATTCGTATAGCTACTAGGAGAAGGACAGCGTAAACTTAAGGAGAGGAAAACGTGATAGTATAGACTCAGTAATGCCGGAACGCTATGATTTGATGAGTCATTTCAATCATTAGCTTGTTTTGTTATGCATTCGAAGGCTGTGGGCATTCGAAGGCTGTGGACAAGGGCAGAAGAAAGCACTGTCACAGAAGTGTAGATTTGCTTCCCGGCGCAAAGTTCGAGATATCTCTTATAAATTAAGGTGCAAGTTCAATCCAATTGTATCTGAGATATTAAAAAAAACAGTTTAGCACTTTACTTTCGCATCTCCCAATCATATAAGCAGTGGCAGCAGAAATAATACAGCACCGGGAAGAATAAATATTGTCCAGCAGGGAGTTAAGCAGCAAATATAGTATAGATTTTATACATTGATTTATGTAAAAGGGAACTTGCCTCCTCAGTGATCAAATTCTTGATTTTAAATCTAACCCCACTGAACTTGATCCAGTGACAACAGTACAAAAGAATTACCATTTTGACCTTATAATCGATTTTATAAATAGTCACAGAATAATGCATTATTCGATTAGTTCGTCTACCAATAAAATACATTTAATGTCACAGTGCCTATACTTTTCCAAAGCTAATCGCCACATCAGGAACTAAGCGAAATGACAAACACTCCACTCTGCCTAGAATTATCGATTTTCAATCCAGCCTACTACAAACAACCGGTCCGTGTTTGCCTACTAAAGAAGTCACTATTTTATATCTTGCCATCACAGGAGCTTTCGTTCGCTCAGTACTTACATCTGATGAACTTAAAGCAACTTTAAGTCAAGACTGTAAAATCAGTGCAGGCATGGAAGTGTTAAGACTGGTTTCTAATAATTTTATGTTACCCAAGAATAATTTAAAAGTTCTCCATCCCAGGTTCTAATTTTCTGAACGCACCTTTTGGCCCTTTGTGTGCCCTAACGAAACAAATTAGTGAGTTAATTATTTTGTTTATTTTATTTTACTTATGCAATACTCGCAGCGTCTTTCGGCATTACAGTCGGAGGGGGGATACACACGCACAATAATAAATCAATATACATGAACAGATAATCATCTTCAACAAGCCATGAACGAAGCAACAAGAAGATACAATAGAATACATAACATTTTACGCGAATTGAAACTTTTTTATATACATTTCGTGACTTTCATTGCATCTTTTTTTATATTTCGTGACTTTCAAAACATCCCCACAGGCTTTGTGACATAAAAAAATCTTCGCATTCATGACATATAAAACAAATCAAACGATACATGAAACCCTAACCCTCGAAATAAAACAAGGTTTGCTGATCCTATGCACGAATATAAGTATTATATATTCTGTTAGTCTTTTGCATGGAATTAATTTCTTTTACACAATCATATCAGCCAAATGAATCTCCGGTTTCCAAAGCGGTATAAACGGCATCGTTTGAGAAAACTGAGAAAATCGCAAAAGGTTATCCGTTTCACTGGCTAACTGTTTTTGAAAAAAAAAATATTGAACTCTTAAAAGTCGCAGTGTTACACCTATATTGGCGCACTTTATAGAAGCTAATACTCAGGGTGCGAATAGATAATAAAGGGAAACAGGTATGTTCCACTTGGGATGCCAGTTATCGGGCTGAAATTCACTGTGGAAAATCTTTAAATGAAGCCTTGCTCTGCGGCGTTCCAGTTTATTCAATTCCAGCATTTATCTTGAAGTGCGACGCACTAACTTTCTACTGTTTTCTAATTTCTCTAAATTCTACCTAGTAGCTAAATTTTGAATTCTAATTTATTTCCATAAATACTAGTTGGGGGCCCAAAAATGTGCAGATATATTCTAATATAGATATCACATTTATTTTGCATAATAGTTTCCGCGTAACCTGTGGAAAGTTACCAATATTTCGACGTAAGAAACCAACAGTTCTGAAAGCTTTTGTTACTGTACTATCTACATGTCGATGCCAAAACAACAAGGATGTGAGGTAAACACCTAAATAATTTTTTTCGGAAACCGTTTTTGAACTAGTGTTGTTTATTTCATAAAAAAAAACTATAATGGTGGTTGAGTGTTTTCTAGAGGAAGACATGCTCACGGTTTTATCTAGATTCAGTTTGATTCGATATTTTCTGCACCGTATATCCATTTTATCGAGGCCTTTTTTGAATGATGATGTGGTAGCTGTCACATGTTACTTCTCCATATAATATGCAATCATCTGCGAAACATTCTCATGCATGAAGTAACTGACTCATCGCTTTCGTTTAGCTAAATTAAAAATAATAAAGGTCCTCAAGCGGTCGGACTATAGTCAAACTACTCTTGGCATACAAAGCATGTACAGTGCGCCTCAAACTTAACGCCGCCACGGCATTTGCCGTTTCTGACAGTCCCTGCGGCGGCCGATTGAACTATCTGAAGAATGTTTGGGTTCCCGATTTTTATCTTACCCTGAGAAGGCATCCCGAACGTTTTGGTGACACATTTAACAGTAAGTAGCTGACACGAGCTCAATGTTTGGAAACCAAGTGGCGGCGTTACGTTTGGGTGCACTGTAAATTATATCGTCGCTATTGGGTCCCCGACCCGCCTGAAAGCGGTAGACATTTTAAAGGCGGTACTCCGACGTCTCCCGCGCGCAAGCGATCGCTGGCTGAAGTCAGCTGCGTCACGCCGGTTACGCCGCACACCGTCGGAAACCTCCTCTGTCTCCCTTCAACTTCCTTCGACTTCTACGACGGCGCTTTTCCGGCAGGGCGAATGCGCAAAACGCACCCTCAAACACTCCCCCCCTCTCTCTCTCTCTCTCTCTCTCTTTTTTTTTCTGATGTGCACAATTTGTACGACGAGCGAGCGCGCGTAATGCATGCTTAAAAACTGGTCGGGGGTTTTCGGCGTGGCCGATGCAAGATGTCTACAGATCAAGCATAAACCCATTTCGCGCCGGCGACGTTTGTGTGAGCCGAATGACACAGGTCGCGTCGGTTGCGTCAAGACACTGTCCTCTAGAATGTCTGGTTCTCGCCCACGTAACGTCGCCGAGCCGCGCGCGTTACGTTGGAGTAAAGTTAAAGCTTTTTGAATTTCTTACTGACTTAGACTAAAATTATTGATTCTGGGACGCAAACTGGTGCTATTTTTGTCGATCATTTGTAGGCGTCTAACCGCGTTCAACGCCAGCGCTTACTTTTTTCAAAAAATGTATCTACTTGTATGGATTAGGGCATCCCTATCTGACAGAGCTCAGTCAGTCTCAGTTCGTTATGATTCATATCACACAATTACAGTAAAATCAGGAGTTCCTCAGATATAAGTCCGGCCTGTCTCTTTTTTTAATTTGTGTTAATGATCTCCCAAATTTTATTTCTTCAAAAATCTGGCTTATCGTAGACGATTGCGTAATTTATAGGCGCATAATTACTAAAGATGATAGCTTGACCCTGCAGCGTGACATAAATGTCTCAATGACAAGGTGCGAGAATCGGCAAAGGAGCATCAACATTTCAGTCTAAACTTCTGATATTTTCTATGAAGAAAACAACAATTAACTCTGACTAGGAAATAGGCAATTTAAATCTAAAAAATAAGCAATTTTAAATATCTCGGTATCATACTAACAGAAAATCTGGATTGGAAGCTGCATCTTGATTACATTGTTGGCAAAGCAAATTGTACCTTTGTTTATTTGAGAAAACATTCGCATTTGGCACCTTTGGAGGTTCGCTTTTTTATAAGTCCTTCATTCGTTCGAAAATAGAATTGGCTGGCCTAATTTAAAGTACCTAGCAAGACTACTGAATTAATAATGTCAAATCTATATAAAAAAGCCGTTCGCCTTATTTTTAGGCATTTTTCGTTTACGTCTAGTGTGGCAGCTCTAAAGTCCAAAGCTGGCCTCGCATTTTTATGCTACAGAAGCAAGGTATCGCGATTCCTTGTTCTTCACCTAGTTTTCTGCCATATTCCGCTTCTTAAAAGTCAGCTTTTACTTCCTCCTCACCAAAACTTTCCCAGGCACGATCACTAGCACGAAATCAGGTAGCCCTCATGTCGCACCAAGCAGTACTCCGAGACTCCTTTAAATTTGTCTATTAAGGAATAGAGTGATCTACTCCAGAGGGTGGTAAACATTTCTGATTGTAATCAATTCAAAGCTGCTTGCGACAAATTATACCACCTATTTTAACTCTATGCACTGAAGTGGTACACAGCTCTTGCTTTCTTTTCTTTGATGTTTATGTAAGAATTTGAAACCCCTCTTGAATTTTATGTACATTGTATTCATTGTGTTTTTGTTTATTGTTCCCCCTCATGTAATACCTTCGGACGCTTTGAGGTACTTAAATAAAATGAAACAGCGCCTTAATTCTCAAAGAAGAAACGCGGCTAAGCGGCAGAGGCTTGCATCTTGGCGCCACCGCGCCGCGCTAGCATTACATAAGCTCGTTGTCAGATTCTGCCAGTCACGCTTGCGGTGTTGTGGATGCGAGCTATATGGCGCTGCCTTGACCCACTAGCGACGACTTTAGAGAAGAAATGGCGCAGGCCTTGTCTCCTAAATGGTACTGGACTAATCCCCCCCCCCCCCGCCCATCATCCCCCGGGCCACCTTCGAGTCCGTGGGTATGTCCCGTCACGTAACATAGTAGTTCTCTGCAGAGTCGCTGAGCTAGCACCCGTTGCAAAAGACAGCACTTTCAAAGCGCCATAAGTTCGGTATGTAATGAATCTCACAAAATAGTCCCATGCCGTGTACAATAATATCCAGCATTGTTATATAAAACGGCCTTTTAGTCACATTTATAGTTTCGCGACGCATGAAATAAAAGGACTAATTGTGTTAAATATGAAGATTCCGAGTACAAGCAGTGCCTGTTTTTTCTTTCTTTCCAGTGGTTAAGTACTGCGTCCACTTTTATGCGATCATGTAAATAAACGGTGTTGTCTTAAAACAAAAACAAAAAAAACATTGTAACTTTTGCAGGTTGGAATCTCCCACCAGGAGGCTAGTGGTGCAGGGACCTCAAGGAGTGCTCGTCGAATCCAGGGCTGGCGATATCAGCATATCCTGCCATCGCAACCTTACGCTGAAATCAAAAGAGGGCGAGGTATGCTTGCGTTGTACGTATGAGGGGTGGTGTCCGTGAAACTGCTGTCGGCGAAATTGCTGAACACCAAGTAAATTAGGTTCTCGTGTTGCGCTTGATCGCACAAGTATGGTTATCAACGAAACGAAGTGGATCAGCGGACCGCCTACATAGACTGTATCTTCTCCTCTGAGGAGCACACACCATCATTCTAGCGTATGCAGCTAGCCTATATTTGCTCTAGCTGAGAGTAACCATAGTGTTCTTTCAGTTGGTTACCCTAGGCACCACAAGAGTCACCGCAAGTGCACGAAGCAACGATTTCCGCTGCTCCGCTTCGTTTTGTTGAGCCCTGTACATTGTAGATACACGCGGATAATGTCTCTAGCGACGTAATTTATGTGCTTAGTATCTGTCCTTAGAAATGTCTGGTCTGGGAACTTTCGCGCACTCTATTGAGGAAACGTTTCCCCAGAAACAAACTGAACCGCTAGAGGCACGCTGTATGATCTAGGAGCAACCAATGGGCTAGAGCGAGGAGCTTACAAGAAAAACTAGATAGATTACCGAAAATACAGTCAGTGCACAGGCGAGATGGTGGAAGTTTATTATCATGAATTTAACCCAATACTTGGGCAGAAGGAGGAAAAGAAATGTTGATAGTGGCCGAAAAAGAAACAGAAACAGACGATGTCTAGCTCAGCTAATGATTTTATTTATTCACTCTTTAGGTAAGGGATTAAAGAAAACCACACAGAAACAGCAACAGACAGAACGAAATCTGTCTGGCCCTGTTTCTTTTTCGACCACTGCCAATTTTGTTTCTCTTTTGCCCCAGTCTCGGGCTAAAGTCATCATGGTACAAAGATGTTCGTTCTTATTTCAAAATCTCGCGAAGCGTTTGAAACGTTTCCGCTGCTTCTCCAGCGTGAAAAATATTCACAATACGCGTAACTGGTACATATACCAGCTTCCCCTGAAACGCATTCCAGAGATTAGCACCTACGGGATACGGGACGCTGCAGCATGTTAAAGGACGCGTCTTCATGGTCTGTAGATATATACGCTGAGAGTTAGGATTTCTGAGAAAGGAACACTACAGGTGTCATCTACGGCAATATTTTTATATTATTTTTTTTTCTGTTCAAAATGGAGCTAAATATTTGTTTGCACTTTTATAAGAAAGTCTCAACATATACATAACTTTTGCTTTTAAGTCCATTTGAATTCTTCAGGACATCGTTACCCGTGACAGTGAGATATTTTGGTTGTATAAAAATGTAATTAGTGCGGAAAACGGCGATGTTTTCGATAGAGATTCCTTTATACTAAGAACCGCCGATCCACGAATCAAGGAAAGTACGCCTTTTGACAGTTGCATTCAAATCTTAAGTTATGGAATCTGTGACAAAGGTTTAGTGACTATTTTTTTTTATTTAATTTAATTTGCCGATTTTTAGCAACCTCAGAGAAATCAGGTTTTGCATGTCTGAGATTATATCTTGAACGTGTTCAATTTCTGAGAGTTAAGTTTGAGAAGTGGAAATGCAATCAATGGCTATCAGTCGGACCATCTGCTCAGGCGGAAGTTAGCATGTATTGACAGGTTTGCTGTCGAAACATCCAGTGCCTCATGGAAAAAGACAGAGATGAACTGAGCCGTGATAGCGCCGGGACTAGATGTATGATGACATCTGTGAGACAAATTGACGTGGACAAGTCTCAAAGGCAGCTGCGAATTTGATTTCTGATGGCAGATATATTGGCGCTTCTCACCAACGGTCTCAGCCCCTCTTTTTTTTTTTTGTTAAGAAAATATGCAATGCGGCGAAGAAAGCACAACAAGGTACTTGTAACATCTCAATCTTGTTATAGGGAAATTAATGTTTTCAGACTCAGAGCTATAAGTTTGAAAAATAAAATGATCAGATCATCAGATGCGCCTACACGTAATTAGCAGGTTGATTTATTTTATACATGTATCTGGCTAGGTCCTGAACAGTACATGATCAACAAGATCTATCTAATCGGAAAATAAAATACACTGTGGATCCGGCAAAACATATGATCTACATTAAAAAGAAATCTGCACGTAGGCCCAACGCTTAGGCCCAAACCGAATTCTACAATCGGGTCGTGTTTTAATAGAAGTTGGGATAAGATTACAAAGCGGTAGAACTAAAGTTATCGGGTTCAAAAGCTAAAAGCGATTTTCGTAAAGTTTGTTAAGACATTGCCAACCAATGGGGACCGAGACTACCTGGATGGGGATGAAGCCTGCGTCCCAGAGTGAACCACATTTTGTCGAAGTTAATTTTTGACAGCCTTTTCGAAATTTTAATGCGATAGCATTATTAAAGGGATACTGAACCGAAATTTGAATTTCGCAAAATAAGGCCCGAGAAGCGTTGAACGGGACGCTACAAAGTCCACGACATCACTCATACACCAATATCTCAAAAGGATGGCCGTACTTTTGGAAAAGAAGGGCGCTATCAAGCGAGGTCTTTGACTTCAAGATTCTCCTGGAACAGTTGAGAATGAGTGGAAGCGGCCTCGCTTCTCTCCTCCTCGCTTCGGTTCACCTTTCTTGAGGGGACGAAGAGAGGAGGGGAGGGAATGAGAATTGTGACGCTACTTGTCTCGTCGGCCTCGTCAGCCGAGTTCAATCGCGCACTTCTTTTCCCAAAATACGGCGATCCGTTAGAGATAGCGCTGAATGAGTGATGTTTTAGGGTTTTGCAGCCTCCCACCTATCAGTACAGCCTTGTTTTTGTAAGCTCGAAATTTCAGTTCAGTATCCCTTTTAGCTACTGAACACAGATTTCTGTCTATCCATGTCACCTCTAATGTAGTAAATTTTCCGCTAAATTTAGGCGAAAATTTACTTGACGTCACTTGTTCACCAATTCAGGTTTCTCGCTAAATTTAGTGAAAAATTGACTTCACGTGACCTATGCAGCAATTCAGATTCCCCGCTAAATTTAGCGGGCAGTTCTCAAATTCAGCGGAAAATTGAATTCACGTGACCTATGCAGCAACTCTGGTTCCCCGCCAATATTTAGCGGAATCAGTTTCGGAACCATAGTTACAGACCCAAAGGGATGATATCTCAACTAAATTACTGGAACTACATACTACGGATTCTGAGCGTTCGGCGATCTATCGTATATTGTGCTGAAAACAACAACACAGTTATGTTCCTTCGGCAGTCTCCATCCGCGGTCACTATTTGGCTACTGCTTGGCAAATGCGCATCCAATCGAAAGATACTCGGCCATCAGCAAATGCTGATAGCCGAGCATGTGTATTTTATTTTAAATAAGTACTTTAACTTAATGTGAGATTCTTCATATTGACACTGATCGCATAGCAAGCTGGTCATTCACTTGGGGCACGCCTTTACAAGTTGCCCAAGGTTGTTTTGTTTCGTTCAAGAGAACTGAAAAGTAGTCATCAGCATGTAGCATCAATGTCCCCATTCGTTCGTCATTATTTCCAAGGAGCGTTGTCGACAAGTCATAAGTCATGTTCAATGCCAGTTTCTCTGATTAATTTAATAATAGGCAAAACTTCAACCATCCAGAGTATCTTCATATCTATCCAGCCATTTAAATGCACGACATTCGCCGAGTACCTTTGACAAAATTACGTCTTAAATGTTTCTCTTTCCCGAGAACAATACAGAAATAGCAAAACCAGTGGAAATTACGGTGCATGAATTCATAAACATTTTGGGACATTTTCTATATTCTCTTAACTTCGTAGCCTGCGTGTATACTTGCGCATTATTAGTTGAATGATGGTCTAACCCTGAAAGCCTGGATTTGTTTCTTGTTTCAATCAGTGCACTGTGCAAATCCTCGCAAGCTTTGGTTATTTAGCGCCTATGCACAGGCGTATTTAATCAATCCGCACTGCCTCTTCAAGCAAATTAATGATAATTTAACATACCTTAAATGCAGCATTCGTCTTGTATAAACTTTTTCAATCCTAGCAAGTCTTGTACTGTATGCGGGTTGTGTTTAAAAATAAATTAAAATGTGGTGAGTGGAAATGAATAATTACTTCTTAACAACCACCAAAGAACGTGTATTACGTGCCTGCCATATTTATACAACTTGTTCAAACGCAGATTCAACTGGATTCCGACCGGATCGTCTTTCCAAACCTCCGGACAGCACTTCCTGCCTCCTCGGGAAGCCCGTACCAAAACGTGTACCAGGTCTGCGTGTGCCAAAGTGGAACTCTATTTCTTTCGCGCGCAGAAGGACAGTGTCAAGCCGACGAGTATGTGTGCAAGTGATCGCTGCACATGTGACAAAATCGCTCGGAAAACGGACTCCACTTTGCTTGTGAGGCTTCCTTACTCCGCGAGATACGGACTGGAGTCAAGATAAAAGAGGGCAATGACACGGCTTACTTAGACGCGTAGACCTAACATAGCGGAACTTTTTTATTATAATTTATCAAACTCTATAATTACAAAAAAAGAACGTACTTTGAACTTAGACGGAACGTTTTAAACCCATCAATATAAAGACATTTACCTCTAGGCCCCAAAAGGAACTGTGCTGCAGTGGAGGAACTACGAAATGACAACTTCGGGACTACGGGAAACGCTAGATTCCCAGTCAAGCAGTTTGACCAAGTGAGCTCAACCGTGCTGCACAACTGCTTCGTTTGAAAGAATAACTCATTGCTCACAGGACGCTTCGTGATTTGAGAAGAATTCTAGGACAAGCATCGTGCTATCTATTTATTGTTTGCCAGCAGCACTGAAAGGTGATAATGCCACTCATTGTCAGCTATCACGCTGGTTAACGAGAAATAAAATATCGCATTATTAACCCATTGTATACGCTTTATTTCACAAAAAACATGCCACATATTTTTTTTTTTTTTTAAATTGTAAGTTTGGATTGAAGTTTAAGTAAACTCTCATTTGGCCTCCAGTGGTTTGTTGCTCTCAATATTAATTTCTTGCCGTACGATGTATATATTCGATAGTTCTTCGCTGTGTGGTGCTGTTGCAAACATTCACGAAAGCAGAGAGAGAAAAAATACATTGAGGCCAAGTGAATAGTTCCTTTAAAGTTCGTGCAAATTGCACATTTCAAATGAAGTTACGGAGTTATTGCGGATGTGGTGCAACTCGTGATAAGAAATGGTAGACCATCTGTCTCTTTCAAATAGATATCTTCGCATTTTTTCGTCAGCTTATGCGGACCTTTGTGTTGAGGCATACCCTCTTCTTTACTCACAAAGCCTGGCAGTTCGACGACGGAGCCATAGAGTGCCCGGTCGCAGATTTAGAGCACGAGGATGTGGTAGCACAGAGCATCAAAAAACATTTCTCGGGGAACCTGGACATCAATGCACAGCCTTCGCAGCGGTTAGGGCCTGAAACACACTTGTTCTCTCGGGAGAGGTGTGTTTCGGCTTCTCGCCGCAGCGGGCTGTCAGTCACGTGGCTCTCCTCTCATTCGTTGTCTGCCGCTCCACCTTTGCCATTTTGGCGGCCACTTTTCGTAGCGATCTGCCAGGCTTTGTCAGTATATAGGAGTCTATAGATGTCGCCCTTCTCTAGTAATAAAATTCGACACACACACACACACACACACACACACACACACACACACACACACACACACACGCACACACACACACACACACACACACACACGCACACACACAGACACACACACACACACACACACACACACACACACACACACACACACACACACACACACACACACACACACACACACACACACACACACACACACAGCACACACGCACACACACACACACACAAAAAAAAACAAGCTGGAAAGGGCAGAGCAATAGTAGTTGTGCTGCCGTCTGCCTGAAAGCTCTAAAAACCAGATTCGAAACCGATACAGGAGCCAGATTGGTGGACGGGACTGGCGAAACCTGGCTCGTGTTTCGACGGTCAGTGGACGGTCAGTGGATGGGCAGAGCAATGCGTTTGTCACCTTGTCTGTCTGTCTCGGGCCTACGGGAACACGTGGCAGAGAAAAACTCTAAGTATGCAATACATAAATAGTGTGTATTTAATATTTTAGATTAAAACTATTATCACCGCACATTAAGTTCATAAAATAAATATGTAAAGTATAAGAAAAGAAATCATGCGCACACGGAAAAAAATATTACAAACATATAAAATACATGCTTAAAATGAACAGAAAGTTACAAGATTTAAACAATAATTTTTATTAAATTAATGGGTCATTTGTTTATAAGTGTCCGGATGTAAACATTGTTTTTAATTGTACTTGGAGAAGGTGGGTCAAAATGTATGTAATAGAAATATTATTGGTACTTCTAAGAGGGACAAGAATTCTCTTAAACTTTTGAAGATGTAAATGCATACTGAAGCATTTAGAAGCAGCAAGCACGCAGTTCCAAGGTGATTTACTATATGACTGTTATGAATCAAACTGCCCACTTAGCACACGTGGTGTACCAATATTAAATTACAGTTGGTCATATCGCACCATTACCATTTCGATCGATCCGTTCTCGGCGACATATATGCTCTGGTAGAAAGATGTTGCATTTTTGTGCGGACTAGAATCCGATGTTCAATTCTAAATGGTATATTAAACACAAAGAGTGCGAAAGATAAACCAAAACACACAAGAGGGAGTACGATAACTATTGTGCAACTATTCCCGACTTGTTTTTGTCATTCTTTATTCTTTATGCTATTTTTGTTAATATACTTAACAAACTAGCCCACCCTAATATTGAGCCAAATGGCCTTTAGACCCACATAGCAGTTTCGACGAAACTTTAACGAATGTTTAATTGGTGAGTTTTAACACAGTACGTGTTATATGGCTGCCACCTAACCTTGTCAGGTCACCAACCGGGGACGGAAGTCGGCAGGCCGACTGCCAGCCAAAATCTGACGCAGCGCTCGTCTCTTCATTGATCAAGCACCAGTGTCAGCCGAACCTCTTCCCCGAAATGTCTCCCTGTAACTCCCGGCGAGAGGAAAACATCACGTATTTAGGCATACAGCCGCGCTCGACTCCATGAAACGAGCGCACTCTGGGCTTCCCCAGGGAAAGGGCGAGAGGGAAATAAAAAAGCCGGAGTTAAAAACAAATTACAGGAGGACACTTAAGCTTTGCCTTTAACAGTGGAACGCGATAGCTAAACATATAAACCCCCACTTATTCCCAAGCCGTGCAAGCGTCTGCGTGGCGTATACTCCGTTCCTCTTTTTATTTATTTTTATTTATTTATTTGCCCTCAACGCCTGAGGTGGTATACGTGGCTTGCACATGGCGTCATTTCCGATGCCCTCCAGAGAAGAGGGGAAGAAGGAGCTCCCCTCTTATCAGGACCCTCCTTTGTGTCTGCCGGATATGCACAGGCGTCGCTATTCTCCTCCCAGAAGATTATAGAAGATTAACCTGTCACTCAAAATTCTTACAAAAGCAGCTTCCCTCTCCTCCTTTTACATGGTGGGAAAAAGTATGCGATGTGACGTCAGTGCAAGGAGCCTATAGGGGGGAGTGGTTACATTTCATAGGGTAGTAAGACATTGTGCAGTTATTAGTACAGACAAAAAAGAGGCTCCTAAATATACAATAATAGCTAAGGCGTTCTTGAAAAGATTCTGATCTTCGATGGCTGTCGTCGGTGCGGGAAGGCGATTCCACTCATCTGATGTGCGTGGAAAAAGGACTGAAAAAAAAAACCCGTTAGTTTTGCAGAGTGAACTTCCAACCTTAAGAGCATGATCCAACCTGAATGAGATATACGTGGTAGGTAAAATGAAATCGTGGCGCAGATATGGGCGAAGAGAGGGCTTATGAAATAGACATAGTCGAAATAATTTACGGCGAGATTATAGGGTTGGTAGGTTGAGGCTAGATTTCATTGAGCTTATGCTGGCAGTTCTGTTATAGTTAGACAGGATAAAACAAATTGAGTTATTTTGAATGACTTTAAGTTAACCTATTAAGTTTTCTTGGTAAGAATCCCACACAGATGAAGCATATTCAAGTTTTGAACGGATTGGTATTTTATATAGCAGAAGTTTTAGGGTCGAAGGGGCTTTTCAGAAGTTACGTCGGATGTATCCTAGAATTCTGTTGCCGTTGTTAATAAAATACGAGATGTGAGCGGTCCAGGTGAAATCGGCTGTAATGTGAATACCAAGGTCTTTGTAAGAGGTGACGGCATCAAGGAGCTGGTGATTCAGAATGTAGGCGGGAAAACTATTAGCTTTTCTAGATACGCGCATATATATTTGCATTTATTAACGTTTAGGTCCATAAACCATACTTTGCACCATTCAGTGACGACATTAAGGTCCGACTGAAGGTTAGTTCTATCGTCGTCACAAGTTATTTCATGAAAAACCACGCAGTCATCGACAAACAAGAGAATGTTTGCAGAAGCGCAAGAAGGTATATCGTTTATGTAAATAAGTGAAAGGAGAGGACCAAGAACAGACCCTAGGGGCACACTGTAGTGAACACCAGTTGGCTGCGAGTTAGAGTTTTTAGCTGAAACAAACTGTGAACGGTTAAGAAGAAAACATTCAATTCAAGCGAGAAGTTTGTGATCAATGTTCATTTGTAGTTTGTATAGTAAAAGTTTGTGGCATACCTTATCAAATGCTTTAGGGAAGTCTAAGAAAATGCAATCGGCGAATGAGGAATGGTCAAGAATGAGGTTTAGTTTATGCGTGAACAATACAAATTGAGTTCCACAGAAGTAACTTCTGTAGAAGCCATGCTATGACGGTGTAAAAAATGAGTTTGATTCAGGAAATGTAATGAGATGCGGAAACAGAATGTGCTCAAGAAGTTTACAAGGAATTCTTGTGAGCAAAATGGGTCAGTAATTCAAAGGAGAAAACTTGCTAGCTGATTTATGGAGTGGAATCACCTTCCTGACCTTCCATTCAACAGGGAGATAACCGTTGTGAAGTGACTGCTGAAAAAGCTTAGAAAGTATGAAGTATAATAGAACAATAAACACTAGTACTCTTTAAAAACCTGGGGTTAATTGAATCGCATCCAGGATACGAAGGTTTAAGTGATCTAATGAGGTTTTCTACACCAGTAGGTTCAATGAGTATGGGAGACATGACAGTCAAAGCCATGAGTATCGTTTATCGGTACACCTGAAGTTAGCGAAATGTTGCATTAAAAAAATTTCATTCAGCAGCAATGCACACTGGCTGGAAGGAATAACGGTTCCAGTGCTGTCAACTAAAGTGATCGTATCCTCATCTTTTGGTTGTATAACACGCCAAAATTTTGTGATGTCGTTTGTTAACATTGATGACAAAGTGCTTTGAAGAAACTCTTCCGTAGCATTTTTTAGTTCTGCTACATATTCATCGGAGGCATGTTTGTAAGCAGTCCAGCGGGCACCATTATCAGATAGTTTAGCTGATCTATATAAGCGCTTCTTTTTGTTCGATAAACGTTTGAGGTTAGGGCTATCGAGCATCACTATTAGATATGACGGTGAAAGTGGGAATGTATTTATTAGTTCAGTTATATCCTTTAGCCACAAAAAATGTCCCAATTAGCTTGCACAGTGTGATTATCAAAAACCATTAAAAATATCAAGAAAAATGTACAGTTCGTAATTGATTGCTTCAAAATTTGCTTTTAGTGTAGTTAGGAATTTTTTTAAGGTAATTTGGTCGGGACAAGTAGATCTGGAATGTAAGCAAACATTGATCGCTCAAGTGAGGCAAGAAACTAATCTTGGAGACAAGATCAGGCGGGGATGTGAGGACAAAATCAAAGGTGTTCGCGGCAGATTGTGTTGTCCTTGTAGGTTGCTTAACAAGCTTTGTAAAGAAAAATACATGGCACAAGTTCAAGAATTCGTTGGCTAAAGAGGAGACGGGGTGTATACTGGGTGGTTCACTGTTCCATGATAAATTTGGAATGTTAAAATCACCAGGAAGAAATAAGGGAAGCGTGGGGTATCGATATGAAACTGTATTAGTTACATCATGAAGTTCATTTACAAAACTGGAGAAAAACGTGGGGGGTCGATGACAAACACCAAGAATGATTTTCATATTATTTAGTTCAACGACAACCCAAACAATCTCAAGGTCGCAACGGATAAAAACACACTTAGGTGGAACGATTTTAGAAATGGCCAGAAGAGCGCCACCACCTTGTCACGTTGTGCGGTCGCAGCGATAAATCGAGAAATGCCGAGCAGATAGGAAAATTTCATGTTCACGAAAATGCGCATGCAGCCAGGTCTCGGTTAGTACGATGAAAATCAGCATTGCATGTATCAATGGCAGAAGTTTACTTTTGTCTCGGATTGTTCCCACGACTCACGCGAGTCAGGAATGTCATGAAAAATATAATTATAGCGTCGCGACCGCGGTCTTCCAGTTCGTCAAGACGTATTGGCAACGAGTCGTTTTGAGCTGTTAAGATTTTTACTGAGTCTTGAGCGCCAGCGATGTTCTGGCCAAAATGGTCGAGCGAATTTGCTTTCTCTTCTAATTCATCCTGTCTTTTCTGAATACACCCGATCTTAGTTTCAATGCTTTTCTGTTCAACCCTGATAGCTTTTACGTCAGCCGCCAAGTCAGTCTGACCCTTTACAGACTGATTCTACCGCACCTGAAGATCCTTTAAAAGATTAAATAGTACAGCCATCTGTTCCGAGGGCTTATCGGGCAGACACTCTACATCCAGGAGAGCCTCGGAACGAGTAAGAGGTCCCAGATTTATCCCAACATCACCACAACGTAATAGCAATAGAACGGTCAAAAAGAAATCATAAGCAATTTCGCAAAGTACTTGTGGGCACGGAAGAAATAACAAGTAACGATTGTCGTTTTTTTTTTTTCAGTATGAAGTGGAAAGCGGTTACACACCTGCAAAGCGCTAAAGCACGGCACGTAAGCCATGTTGTCGGTACTGCTTCCGCGCCCACTCAAAGCCTTAAAGGGACAATGAAGGCAATTTCGGATATTTTTTGGCGATTGAACTGGGTTCCAGGCACGTCTCAGGCCACGTTGCCCAAATTTCAGCCGAAACCGGCGCTTGTGTGCCGCGCAAATCAATTAAACAGTCGCGGTAATAATCGTACCGGGATCGACTGGGGCGACGCCCCGAGAGTTGCGGGAGAAGCCAGGAGAAGCGGAGCTCACGTGACCGATGCGGGGCCAAGAAGCGCGACGTCACAAGAGACGCGTCAGCGATTGGTCGAAACGAGAGACGTGCCCTCGGTCACGTTTTGGTTCGCGATTTTTAGGAATACTGTTCTAATTTCCGCTTGAATAACCATGAAAAGTATAAATCGGACCGGAAATGATTACTAAACCGTAAATAAAACAGCATAATTGTTTTTCTCTTTGCTACGCTGGACGCGAAACGGGCAACGAGCAACTATGGGCAAACAAAATAAAATAAAAAAAGAACACGCGGGAGACGTTTGGTTTTGGTTTCAGACGTCGGTGTCGTGTTTACTTTGGGAACACGGTACTCGAAGGATTCTGCAAAATGGTAGTCATGCCAAATTTGTGCGCTGTAGATGGCTGTTCAAACGGTCGACTGAAGACCAGTATTCGTTCGGGCGACGCTAGTTTTCACGTGTGGGTTGCTGTTCGTGTTCTTTGACGACGAAAAGAGAGGACGTCCGACTTTGGTGAAAACCAAAAATGGTGCTGTTTATTTTCTCCTTCTTGGGGAGCGTCCCCCGCGGAGGAACCGGTTCCCGGAACGGCTTGGTCGCTGCCGCTTTCCCCTCGGCATCTCCCACCGTCCTTCGGCAACGCGCCGTCTCGTCTCGCCCGCGCGAATGTTGCTCACTGCTGCCCCTGCGGGTCGCTCGTTGCCGGCTGGGCGGTCTCCGTCGGGTGATGGCGGAGGCCGCCACACACGTACTCCCGTTCCGTTGGTGTTAGGTCACTGAACGGAAGCTCCGAACTCGCTCGCGAGAGCGGCATTGTCGTCCATGTTGACAGATTCGACGAAACGACCGCGCCACCGCGCTGCTATAACCCACCGCGGTAACCAGAGTCTCGATCTCCTAAATACTACCGATACCGACTATTCACACTTGACGTCACTCCCTACGTCACCTCCGTTTTCGGAGGCCCAGAAATGAGAATGGAGATAGTTCAGTTTCGGTTTCTTCAGTTCTTTTGTAGGCACAGAAATACGCGTCACAAATGTCTACAAAAAATTGGGCAGCGTGCTAGGTTCCCAAGAAGCCTAAAAACACCATTTAAAAAAATTAAATAAAATCGTCTTCATTGTCTCTTGAAACGGAGACTGGAAGATCCGCCTTCAGCGCGACCCTTCCGGCTTCCGCAGTGCTTCGGTTTTCGCGCGCCTGCGCGTTCCCGCTTGTGTTAGAAAGGGCAGAATGCTCGCGCTGTAGGGGGAACTTCCAGTCTCGGCCAAGCAAAGCAAGCGAATTGTTTTGCGTATGTTTATACAGCGGGAGGTTAGTCTGCCTCAGTGGGCGTCTGGAGTCTCAGCTGTAGATGAGCGATTTAGCCAGTGCAGTACAAGTAGAACCGCTAACCTGGGGTCGTTCACGTGCACCACGCAGTTGTGATACACGACCGCACGCCAGTACGATGCTCATCCAGATCGAAACGGGCAGGGGTGGGGATTGAACCCAGGATCCCTGGGTTCTGGCAGCGCGAGCTTTCGCTCCAGGTGTTCCGAGCTGTCGTTAAAAAGAAGGCATCGGGGTTCTGCGCGAAGTGGAACGCGAAGCCAGAAGCTACCTAGAATGTGTCGGGCGACGTTCAAGACGCTGAAATGCGGCCTCTATGAGGATGGATAGCAAGTTAAGAAACTGTGTGCCTCACTTCTCTGTCCTTGTCCCTTTGGCGTATTTCCCACCATGCTAAGGAAATCCCTCTAAATTTCACAATACTAGACGTCCGAGGTCTAAGATCTCGTGCGAGGCAGGTACAACTTTGTCGGCTCTTACAACGTGAGCGGCTGGACTTTGTGGCGGTTTAGAAGGCAAAGATAGAGTCGGAGGAGGCCACGGCAAGTGCGCTCGAGCCTTTACAACACAGGTATGAAGTTTGTGTGAGTCACGCTCTGGGGCTATCGGCTGGTTGTTTCTTGTTTCTCCGCAAAGACTTAAACTACACCTCGCTGTCGTACATGGTTGACACTGAAGGTCGTTTTATCTGTTGTGACCATTACTTAGAGGGAATTCACTGGCGGCTGATTTGTGTGCGCTCGTGGAACAGGGTTGTTTTACATCAATGTAGCTTCTTCGTGAATTAATGATATAGTTCGTACACGTATGCAGGTATGTTTCATTTTCTTAGAACACGCACAAATGCTAGAATTGAGTGTGTATGTTAGCAGGAAAAACGGACAAATTACCCCCAGTTGCCTGTGTGAGATGTACTGAACTGTCCAAAATATGATCAGCACTAGTGCTGTTCTTTGGAACGTTTATACTTTTTCCTGGCATTCTTCATTTTATTCCAGCCTTGTGTATTCTGAAAAAAACACCGTGTAGTGTGAATTGTCACTTCTAATTAAAAGAGACACTGCTCCCCAAAAGCTTCCTCAGCCTCCAAACCTCTTACAGCTGGACGTTCTGACAACAGAGGAAAACAGGAGGAACAGTGAGCTTTCGAACAGCTGTCCACTGGTAGAGGCTGCACTAATATCAGAAAATGTGAAACTCGTGAAGGGTGACAGTTTGCGTGATTAAAGCTTCTGGTATTTTAGCTTCTGGACAATTCGATATCGGTGAAATCTCAATTTTAGAGCCTAAGGGACTAATAACGGTCTAGACACCTTCACGTACGTTTGTTGTACATTACTTGAGTGATATTATAGAGAAGTCCACAGATAGCATCAGTAGAGTCCATTGAAATACTATCCGAATCCAGCAAAGGCCAAATGCGAGCAAAATAAAGAGATAAAAAAAAAAAAACATCTGTAGATGCCTGTGTTCAATCTTTCTTTACTTTGTTCCTGTACTTAACCGCTGCTCACTGTGGTCTCCATCATGGCCCTTAGACTACGTACAGCATGTTGCGCGAGGAGCATGTGAGATTTTCTGCTTCGGCGCGTTTTGTTTAAAAACAGAGATACTGAAACAACACACGCAATAGTATAGCATAACCTGCCAATTCATTCAGACCATCAGTAGCATTGATTATGCGAGATTGCGAAATCTATAACGATGCTCCTGCAATTGTGGCCATATTTCTTTATTTTCCCATATACCAGCTGCGATTCATGCGTTGCCTGCCCAGTCAACCATGACTGAAATGTTGGTTGAAGTTTCGCCTGCAGCTGCGCGCCATAGCTCAATAAAGCCACCCATGGCGATGCCACACTTCCTACGAAAAACGCGCACAAAAAAAATTAAATAGAAACGAGCGCGCCGGAAGCTGACGTCGTCAAAGCCTCAACAAGGCAAGCGGAGCGAGTCAGGCAAACATTCTGTCCTTGCCGTGACGTCATCCCCGGTTCGCTGAAGCGCTAATAGTGTCCATCAAGTGCGGGGGCAGGTTTCTACGCGCCTCGTTTCTCACGCCCTTTGATCTGTCCTGCCACAGACACTCATGTGTCATACTTTTATAAAGGATCCAGAAACCACCACGCCGGTCGCCCATTCCTAACGCCGGCCCTAAATAAAAAAACATCTTGCGCCAAAAATGTGTTCTTTTTTGTACAGCAATATAAGCAAAACGTTAGAAAAACAGGAAACTCGTGAGGTGACACACACCATCGCGGGACATTACCAAATGCAGGGGTACTTACCTTGGCAGTTTTAAGTAATTTACTTAATTATCGCGACCAGATTTATTTTAAATAATTTTAGAGTGATTTAGAAATTGCACCGATAATTCAATATCAAGCCGCCCCCTTGACTAAAAGCAGTATGCCGGTGATATTGTGTTTGCTTGAACCTAAAATCACAGTGAAGGTAGCGCATGATGGGCTCATTTCTGAGAAACAGCCTTAACTATAAAATCAGACTATATATATGTTCAATATTTTTGAAAACTTGCTGCGCTACAACACGAAATATGCACTTCTTCGTTTTCCGTACGCCGTATTACATTTTTTCCGCATTACACTTTTCGCGATTCGCGTTTTCGCAGCAGTCATTACGGCAGGCTTAGAGGTTCTTCCTATGGCAGTGGTGCACCCGATTTTCTCCATAGGGTTCATTAGGCTACACTCGAGTACATCCGCGACGTCGCCGATTTTATGATTCAACGAGTCCGTGCATTGAAAGAGCGGCAGTGTACAAGGAGAAGACCGTGTGCGGCTCCGCCTCGCACTTCCGCAAAGCTCCCTGCCGCTGTAAAAGAAAACAAAAGCATTAAAAAAAGAAAACAGTTGGCATCTTCGATCGAAGTTTGCTTTGATGCTTACCCCGTAACAATAAAACCGTTCGCATTTGCAATCAACATGTCTGAGTCTCGCGTTCGGATTGCGTCGGGAATGATAAAAAAGCAACGCGCGTCTTCTTCCCAAGTGCTACTTGGCGAAATTGGATTTATAGGGAAAGTTGGAGCACCATAGTTTACTGTTCAGCACATTAGACACATTTCTTTAAGTTCATAATGCACTTTAAGGCAGATTTTCTATTGAAGTGCTTCAAGAACAGTTCATATAAATACATGATAACACGGTGAAGTCACGTGACCCGTCTCCATGCACGTGCACGGAAAAACATTTACGTAAAACGACCCGGGGTTGCGATTGAACATCGGCAAATACTGCTCCGAAGCGACCTTTTGCACGCGTTTGTGGTCGAAAGTCAGCAATTTCGGCAGTCATCGCGCACACACCTTTTTCATGTAATATTGCGTTCGGGATATTGCTTAGTCGTTCACTTGAGATGCCAAGAGTTTCCGCATTCTCGCTCGCTTTCTCTTGTTGGCGTTCCATAATTTTCGGTGGATTTCGCCAACGATAATCGTTGTGCTGATTTCAAGGGATACAGCGCGCTTTATCTTCAGTAGATGTTTGTGTATTAAAACAGTCTTCTACGCTCCTGCAGAGTATCGAATTTCATCTAGCTCGGTTTTGATTTGCGCCGCCTCCAGGGCGGATCCAGAACTCCGTTTCGGGGGGGGGGGCAAATTTTTGATACTATTCTCATTCTCTTGTGCGGGGTCCACCCTGTCGTGCCCTCCGAGAGGGAGAGGGAAGGGTCATTGTTTGGGGGGGGGGGGCTGCCCCGTCTTCACCCCCTTGGATCCGCCACTGCCCGCATCCTTAAGTAAAGTGTTTTATCCTGCAACAGACTCGCTTTCTTTTTTAGTGAAATTTGTTGTAGTGCTTGCTTCAAATATTAGGCCTGAGCTAGTTTGAAAAGTGAGACAATTGCCAGCCGTATTATTATGAAATGAACTGTGACGTCATCACATAACAATTTACAAAACTTATCGAATGACGCGTGTATAGTCTAGTAGTCTGACATTTCGCACATCTAATAGTTATTAAAAATATACATGTAATCGCGGTTTTTCATCTCGCGCACATTTCCACCACTTAAGTATCTGTAAAGAGGTCTCTGGTGTTGTTGCTTATAGATATTTTAGAGCACAGCTCTTAGGCGCCCGTTTCCGGCTTGAGCGGCGCCGCCGTCGCCGTCGGCGTCGGCGTAACCGCGTGGTGCATGTTGGGACATGCGCCGCGCGAGCACCCCCTCCCCCCGAACGGTGCATGTTGGGAAATGCACCGCGGAGCCCCCCCCCCGAGCAGTGCATGTGGGATGCACAGCCCGAGCCCCCCTCGAGGTCACGTGACCCCCCCCGAGGTCACGTGACTTCCTGAGGTCATGTGACCCCCCCCCCCCGAGGTCACGTGGACCCCAGGTGATGTAACCCCCCCCCAAAGGACATTGAAGAATGAGAGGAGAAGGAGGAGGAGGAGGGGTTTACCCTCCCCTCACTCCTGAGTACCCTTCCCTCCTCCTCCTCAAGAGCTGCGCTCCAATTCGGCGCTACAGGAAGTTGTAAACGGCTTTCTTTTTTTATTTATATATTTTTATATTTTTGGCTCCTTAGAAAGACACGGACCTACCAAGATGAACAGAAAACTAACGGTCACGACATGCGCGTAAAAAGACAACACGAAGATGCACTAAGAAAGGTAGTTTGTGCAATACCAGTGCTATGAGAACAGTTTGCGAATCGGGGCATATCGAACCACTTTTAACGAATTCCCAAGCTGATACAAGTATACTATTTGTGTATGGTTATTCATGCTCTCATCTGGCATTGTCTCAGCTACGTATTTCATACATTAACATGTAGATTTCAAATTGCCACATAAAAATGTATGAGCAGCTTAAGTCACGTATTTTCATGCAATATGTAGGACCATTTACGCATTTTGCCAGTATACTACTGCCGTGTCCCATGATTCGCAAAGGTATTGTCGACATATTCCTTTTGAGGTTTGATCAAAACAACAAGCTCTATGGGGACAACTGGAAGAAGGTAATAGTAAAGGAGTCGATGACTCTCAGAACCTACTCTTCGAGACGCGGCACTCCTTATGCTTCCTAGGCCGTGTGAACAAATAAAAAGACAAAGAAAACATAAAAAGAAGAGCAATGCAGGGGATGAATACTATAGTGGCATATAAATGCAGCACCCAGAACGCGATACCGGCTGGTGTCTCTGAGTAACGCAGAACCTTCCCAAATATTTTGAAGTGCTTGGTTAGGACATATCTGTCCCAAAATAAAACTTGCCCGAAAAACAACCAAACAAAAATTAAAGGCGAAACATATGCGTCACGAGACACATTTTGAAATGGGAGCGATTTCGAAGCATGTTATAATATCGAGATGAGGCGAGAAAAGGGTTTCCAAAGGAACGATGATCAGAATCTGACAATTTTCTTCCATGGCTTAGTTTATCGGAAAATATATACGCATATTGTAAGTAACATCGTACAGCCGAATAGAAACTTGATCACATGCAAAAAAATCTAAGTTTTTTAAAAATTTTTGGCACATTGCATTTTTTTTAAATTGTTTTAATAACGCTGTCGAAATAACGAGCGAACAAGCACGGACCATTGGTCGCGGGTTATTTGTTCGACGCTACAGCGAAAGGTTTCTGAACAACTCTATGATGAAATTAGCTGTCCGCAAGTGGAATGATTTTATTTATCTTCAACGTTTGTTTGTTGAAGATAAAACCCAAAACAACAACAGGTAATTGTTTCTTTGTTAATGACATGGGTGAGCTTCTCTCGACCTAATTTGCCGGTAGAAATGTCCCAGTTAGCGATCGTTGCTTTGTACTCCTTATTAGAGCGACCATATTTTACAGGTTTAATTCTTCTTTCGTTATGAAGGCCAATTTGGGGCTTCGGGTCGAAATATCACCTCGATACAAACATCTTGGGTTGCAACTTTCATCCGGCGTGGTAAGTTTTGGTTGTTCTTTACATCTTACAAAGTAATAAACCTAAGAAAGCGTTCTCTTAAACATCCTCATTCTTTTTTGTCTTCAAATTGACATTTGGAAATTGAGAATTGACATCTCGTATATATGTATATGAATTTTTGATTTATGAGTTTTAACTATTACTATCTCACAGACCACTCAAAAAGCGCTTCAAGGCGGGAACACTAGTTCAAAAACAAAACATGCCGAAAATCGCACTGCAATAATCACTCTAAGCACTTCGTCTAAGATTACCTTTGCTGCCCTATAGACTGTTATTTTTGTTTATTTTTTCTACCGCCCAACTTCGTCACACCACACCTCGGAAGATGCGGAGTTTAGAAAGTTAATAATTTTGCAATATGGCCTCGTTTCACGCGCTCGAACATTATGCCCTACATCCTCATCCCGAGTAGAGACTCGGATCTGAGGCATCGGGCTTTTAGAGAAAAGTAAGTGAAAAGAAGACCGAGCTCGGTCCCCTGAGCACTATTTATTTAAGACCGCGAAGCCGCAGGGGACATAGGAAAGCACCTGCATGCAGCCGATAGCCCGCGAACGCCGTTCATGGCGTCGAAGTTTGCCGAACTGCTTTTGCGTGGATCCACGTATTTTGGTAAAGGCAAACTTGTTACTTGCGATGCTTCAAATTGAGTTTGTAGTTTGCAGTCGCTGCAGCTTTTGGTTTAAATAATTATGTTTTCTCGCTTTACATGGATAATTTAGGAACCATGCAATAGTGTGGTAGGAACAGAAGTAATTATGGCCAGGAAATGTCAAGACGTCCTTTGTATGACAAAAGAACCCCGAAGTGCCATTTGACACCTTTGTAAGTTAAATACCGAAACTACTAGTGCTCAGTACATTAGTGCCAGTAGTCATTGACAGCTACGTGCCGTTATGCCGAAGGACTGTGATTCCCCTCGTTGAAATATGAAAAAATGCGTTCTCCAAAGGAAAACTTGTCTTGAAGATTTTGATACACCCGAAGAGCACATAACGCGTCGTGCGTGTATTATCCGTATGTTATGGTTAGTTGTGCTTGGTTATGGGGAGCTCTGCCTGGTCATGGATACATTGCACACACGACACACTCATCTGCTCGCGCAGTTCATCAGAATGACAAGAAAAATTTAAATTCATTCAGAAGCGGAATGTGTGAGAGCACGCTTTCATGAGAAGTTGAAATGAGTTCTGCAGATACTTTAGTAGGGAACACATCTTAATCCGCGAAAATATAACGACCTTCATGCCGACAGCGTTTGCGTAGCTGCAACGGCTGGAGACGCACAACCTCGGGGTTTTATTCCTTGAATTGGGAAGGGTAGCGTCTGCCATCTATCGTCGTGTAAACCCCTCGAGACAGTGGAGGCTGTAGTCTTCTGCCGTCTTGGCGAATCCGGTATCCGGGTAAGGCGTTGGCAGCCTCTTCCTGGGCGCAGCTTGAAAGCGCAATGCGCATGCATTCTCTAAGACCGACCCGGGGGGAAGAGGGGGGGATTCTTAGAACTTTGCTGAAAAGTAATCTTGCGGTGGTCATCACTAATCAGAATGTGACCAGACCCTCCTTAGTCACTGTAAACAAAGTTTACTTGAAAGTTGCCTGGAATACGACGAACGTGGACATCAAAGGAACCTAGGAACAAAAACAGTACTCAGATATCGTAGACACGCACCGCTGCACTTTAGTTCGTTGGCGTGCCCTGCCCACGACGCATTCCGCAACCAATCTGTAATTTGCATGGTATAGATTCGGATCAGCTGGCATAACATCCGGAGTTGCGGATCTCGATCAGGGAAACAGAAGCTAATAAGGGTGGCGTACATGTTGAAGAAAACGTAACTAAACTTTATAGACGACAAACATCTACGTATTTTGTAGAGGAAGTGTGTAATGCTGTTGTATATCGCTATTTTGTCTTTGTAGTCCTTTTTGCAAATCTTAAGTTAATACCTGTTTATACCCCATGCACCGTGGATAGAAGAAAATGCAGCTATATGACGATCTACCGATCAAATCGTCACATGCAGAATTGCGTTTATGAGAAGCGCAGCGTGCGCTGACTTCAGTCCACCGTGTAAGCATATATGAACGTCGTTTGATAAGTTCGGTAAATATCTACCAGGTGGCGCTACAATTCCTGTGAAGGTTCGACGGCAGGCAACAATGGCTCTTCAAACTAGCAGAGGCCTGATTTCAGCCACACGCGACACGTGGTATACGTTAAAGAAATGTTTGATAGCCGAAGGCCACTTCGTCAGCTACAACGAAAATAAAACAAAAAACGAGTTCCGCGCGGTTATCAAACATTTTTATTTACAAAAGTGGACGGCTGCGCAAGTCAAGGCCGAGTTAGACAAAGTTCACGGGGCTCCTCAACCAGCGTTGACGACGGTGAGTTTCAACGTGACCGAACATCCACTGAAGAGGAAGCGCGATCCGGACGCCCAGTTGAGGTCACCACGAAGGAAATCGCTGAAAAAATGCACGGTATCATTTTGGAAAACCGTGGAGTGAAAGTGCACGAGATCGCAGAAACTGTAGGCATCACAACTGAGCGTGTTCACAATATCCTGCACGGAATATTGGAAATGAAAAATGAAAGACACAAATCTCCGTAACGCGAAACTAGAGCGCAGCTCTTGAGGAAGAGAAGGGGAGGGTACGGAAAGGAGACTATGCCCCTGCTCCTCCTCCATACCATTTCCACTTACTCGCTCCTCCTCCCCTCCACCTCTATCCTCTGCTCCTCTAATCCTCCTCGTCTTCCCCTCATCTTCAACTCCTCCCTCCTCATCCGCTAAATTTAGCTGCAAATTTCCCCGCTAAATTTAGCGGAAAAATTTCCAACTGACTTTAGGGGGAAGCGTCCCATAATGCAAAGCGCGGTTACGCCGACACCGACGCCGACGGCGATGGCGACGCCGACAGGCGCTCAGCCCGGAGACGGGCGCCTAATAGCTGCGCTCTAAAAACTGCGTGCACGGTGGGTGCCGAAATTGCTCACTGTCGAGCAAAAACGCGCTCGAAAGGACACTTCACTGCAGCGTTTGGTGACGTTGAATCGCAATTTGAAGGATTTTGGCGTCGATTCGGGACTGTGGATGAAACTTGGATCCACCACTCGACACCTGAGTCGAAGCAGCAGTCAAAGCAGTGGACAACGACTGGGAAGAGTGCACCGAAGAAGGCGAAGACCGTCTTGTCAACTGGAAAAGAGATGGCCACTGTTTTTTGGGATACCCAGGCAATTATCTTGGGCGACTATATACTTGGAGAAAGGTAAAACAATGACAGGGGCCGATTATGCACTCATTATTAGATCATATAAAGAATTAACTAAATATTAAACGGCCCAGATTTGCGTACATAAAAGTGCTTCTTCAGGACAATCAGGCACACAGCACGGCGAACGCTACGACGCGATCGACCAGATAAAGTCCTATAGACCATTTGCTATATTACCCAAGCATCAGGGAGAATGCAGGGATTGGTGTTCCACGCGCCGCACGCGCACGCCTTTCTCGTATAAAAGACTCGAAGTAAATACCCAAAATAAAGCATTGACGAACGCGCGTGCAAGATGCAATTTGTTTTAGGCATTTGCTTTGAGAAGTTCCTACTGCTGAGGCCAGCACGTACAGCGTGGAACGCCAATCCCTGCATTCTCCTTGATGCTTGGGTGATAAAGCAATATGTCTATTGACGCGCGCGCGAGTAGCCTCCTCAGCCTGCTCTGGCCTGCCTCAGAGCCGGCACCGAGCCAGTGTCTCCACCGGTCAGAGGGTGCAACTGAGAAAGAAAAAATGCTATCTTCCTCATTGCACGCGGGCGCGTGCTCGTTCCACTCGGAGCGTCTGCTCTGACCTTCGGCAGACGCTGGCCTGAACGCCGTGCAAAAGATCTCACCGCTTCAACGCCTCCGCAAAACTCGTTATTGCCTCCCTCGAGGAACGAAACTAGGGTCAGTGACGAACGCAGTGTCTCAAGCAACACGCGTAGCTCAAGTGCTAAGTTCTGCATGACGTAGCGCACCCAGAAAACGACTCTTAAGACAAGCTGTGTCCAAATACAGATGAGGCCCCACGACAGGCTGTCATTAGCTTCGTTCGATTTACCTGCACCCCATATGCTGTTGCAGATGATAGTGTAGGGCTGGTGTACTTCCGATATGTGCATTGAGATACTACCGGAAGTTCACCGCCCTACACCTTCTGCGCCGATTGCAAGAGGTGCAACTAAATCGACGATGCTGACAGCTGTATATCAAAGGAGCCCCTCGGTCGTGCGCCGCTTGCAGCCAAGCGCGAGGACCAGAACTTCGACCGTGATCAGCTGCGTCGAGCGACGATGTCGACGCACATATCGTCAGTATCTTGTCCGGGAACGCAACTCCGTGTCAACGTTCGCCGCATTTCTCCTGTATCGTTTCTCTCCTTTTCTTGTTATTTTCATAACTTTCGCAGCTGCCGAATTATTCTCGCAGCATCTCGGAATGCTCGCTCATCAGTCTTTTTGCTCACTTTTTTGCGTGAACCGTCTGAAACGTCCTTCGTCTCGGTCAGTAGGGTCGCTCGCTAAAACCGCATCGTAACAAAAACATGTAACGTATTAATATTGTATAGCATTATCTGCAACAGTGACTACCCTCGCGCATTACGTTGCGTGTCGTTTGTGGGTCAGTAGTGCAAGAATTGCGCCGTGGCGTGCGACCACGTACATGACGCAATCGGAGCTAAAATTTATGCATAGCGCGCGCGACACCATGGCAGTGACACTGACACTGGCACAGACACTGACGACCAGTCCTGACGTCTTTTTTAGCTTTTTCAAAATTGCAAGTGTTCGCGTGCATAGCTTTGATGGGCGCTGAAGATGCGCGAGATCGGAGATTCCGAAAACTCTTTTGACGACGTAATGCTCCGGAAAGAAGGGACTTAGAGTACTTTAAAAATGAATTTCTGCAGCCTCTGTGCACAAAAACGTTTAAAAAATTAATGATGTTTACAAATCTCTGTAACGTGAAATTAGAGCGCAGCTTTTGAGGAGGAGAAGGGGAGGATATTCCCCTCCTTCTCTCCGTCACTACGTCCCTCCTCCTCTCTCACCTCCATTCTCCTCTGCTCCTCGTCCTCCCTCGTCCTCCTCTCCTTTTCATCTCCCCTTCTCCTCCCCGACTTCTCCTCCTTTATTTCTTCTCCTCTCCCTCCCTCTCCCTCCCCTCCTCCTCTGATCCAAAAGCTACGTTAAAGATACGGACGGACGCATCATTGCCTCCGAACCTTTCCCTCCTCCTCCACATGTGACGTCAATTTTTCTGCTAAATCTAGTGGAGAAACTGAATTTGTTCGTAGGTGACGAGGCACCAAGTCAAGCGACATCATTTTCCTCACTAAATTTAGCAGGGAAACTAAATTGGTGTTGAGGTCATGTGATGTCAATTTTTCCGCTAAATCTAGCGCAGGAACTGAATTTGTTCTTGGGTTATGTGTCACGAAGTCATGTGATGTACATTTCCCTCGCTAAATTTCGCAGGAAGCTGAATTTGTGTTGACATCACGTGGCGTCAATTTTCCAGGTAAATTTAGCGGGGAAACCGTGGGGGAGGAGGTGAGGGTATGGAGGAGGAGGGAGGATATGGTGGAGGAGGATGGGAAGGGCACGCAGGGGAGGAAGGGAGGCTACGGAGGAGGAGGAAAGGAGGAGGGGGCAGATGAGGAAGAGGGGAGGAGGATGAGCAGGAAAGAATGGACAGGAGGAGGAGCAGAGGAGGAAGAGAGGGCACACAGGACGAGGGGCATACCCTCCCCATCCATACCTCCTCCTCCTCAAGAGCTGCGCTCTAATTTAGCATTACAGAGATTTGTAAACGTATTCCAATTTTTTATTAATGTCGTTATCTTAATAGAATATTTTTTGTTTATTGTATAAAGTGCTAATCTTTGCTTCTTTTTTAAGTAAAGGACTATTATGTTTGTAACCGCATAAAACGATACAAGTGACGTCCAAGTTGTTCAAGCAAACCCGGTATGAGTCAAAGCGCCAAAGTCGCTGATGCCCGTGTCCCACTAGAGCGACAGACAGAAACAAACGACAGCGACAAGCCTCAAACCTAAGTCTTTCGCGATTTGAGAGGCTTTGTAGAATAAAGGAGGCTCTGCTCAAACACGAGCATCATGCACACGAGGGTACCTTTGGCGGGGTTGCAATCACTCGTACTTATTTCACGAGCACCGACCGACTAAGCGCCTGCCAAAGGTGCCATTGTGAGCATGCTGCATGGGTTTGAGGCTTGTCGCTCCCTTTTGTTTCTGTCTGTCGCTCTAGTGGGACAGAGCATGAGAAAATCTTCAAAGACAAATGACAACAACCGTAGCTTCGTCCCGGAAATCACTCAGATCCGCCTGCTCGTTCGCTTCCGTTGAACCGACCAGGAGCGCCTATTTCCTCACAGCAAGTTCTCACAACAAAGCGGCCGAGCTGGAGGCCGCGCCCTTCGTTCACAGCGCCACATATTTCGAAGCTTTCTTTTTTCTTTCTTTCCCGTGAACGTATTTAGCATGCCCGCCATAAATCGCTGCCAGTCACAGTCCTGGAACCGCTTTGTCGGGGCCACTTCCCGCAGCAGCAAGATATAATCCGCCCCTCAGAACCACGATCGCGAAGCGAACAGATCGGACAGACGCGGCGAGGCGGCCGCCTTGAATTGCGTCCCTCGCTGGCTCTCCCTTATCTCGTCAAGACTCGTTCTCGCGAGACCCTAGCTAACACGCCGCGCTACGCTCCTCGCTATTTTGGTCAGATAGCGCGCCTCCGCTAGCTTCCGCAGCTCCGCAATGTTTCACGCTAGCAGCGCTTGCGTGCCGCAGCAGCGTCCTCGCTCTAGCGTATAGCGTAGCGGAAGCGCCGAAACGATCTACTAAAACTCTTTATGGACTCTGTTCCAAACTGATAGTAGAGATAGATAGAAAGAACTAAACATGGAGCTATGTATTTTCCAGTTTGTTCTCGGACTGGCTAATCGATATGGAAGGTAAAGGGAAATATAGGGTGATTTCAGATAAGGTCGACCAAAGTGGTGGCTGGTCGACATTTTTAAATCAACTGGTGTCTTTATAGGCACATTGTCTTATATGAACGAATCCTCACTTAGTTTTGACCACCAAAAAATTGTGGGGACAGGAAAAGTCGTAAGGCAGAAGAAGAGGTGGACAGTTGCATTAAGGCGCACTGACGGAGGGACAGGTTAGAAGGCGAATAACTGAAACGATAAAATTATTAGAATTCTAATACTTTTTAGAAAAAAACTATGGGTACAGCTTGCTTTTAGTATATAGTAATAATATTTATTTAAATATATTCCTTTTTCTACAAACATGCCTGCTCGAACGACAAAAGGCGAAATTTGGAGGCTTGTACCTCATGAAATAATTGTAATCACCATCATATACTTTTCAGATAGTATTGTACTTATATATGGCTATTATTTAAAATATATTTTAGGTATCTTAGTAATGCGATAGTCGTGATATATTTAGGCAAAATCTGAAAAAACAAATAAAAAAAAAATTCTGATGCAAATAAAAAAAAATACCACCTTCGATCTTTTTTTTTTTTTGGTGGGGGGGGGTATTCTGTCATACTTTATTTCGGAATTCATTTCTCTTAAAACATCTCAGATTATTTGATTGAGAAAAAGACATAAGCTCTCAAAAAGTAGGGTCATTTTTTCAAAGCCCACACTTAGCAGTGCCTTATAGACCATTCCATTTAGCGCTCTCTGTGCAGCACCATTTTGTTCAACCGCAGCGCCCTCTCCATACATCCCGGGAAATTCAGCGGGTTCGGCGGGGTAAAACGAGAGAGGGCACGCGCCCGACTCCGCTAGCAGACGACAAACCGGGAAGTTACCGTTCTCCATCGTTGAGCTGTATCGGCGGGCTGTACGGAACATCGAACTCTCGCTCGTGACTGCCGTTGTGAAGTCGTTCGCGTTCTTCGAATAGTTATGTCTACTCCAAAATCATCCTATAGCTCTCCGTTGTTCTATTTCTGTAAATTATCAACTAGCATATCTTTTTTTCCGTTACTTAAATAGCAGTTGAGTCAGCCCGCAGTACTACCCTCTACTGCGTGTATTGCGGCAGGAGAGCACGTTGCTTATTTATTATTTCAGACTTCCACTCATGGTGCGCTAAAGGCCTACACCAGTAAGAACTTTGTATAGTAAAAAAGGTACAGCAACCGGATTTACTTTTCGCCAGAAGACCGGCCAATCTGACACGTTTTCCTATTTTTTTAGTTTGCGCAGGTGACAGCGCAATTGAGACCCTGAATCTTTTTATCTAGCATATATCACGACAACTGGCACACCGAAATCTGCACATCTTCGCTTAAAAAGTTCGAAATGACGCGATTTTAAACACAGTTTGCACGCCAGCCGGACGCTACCCACAGCCCACTCGGCGGAGCGGACGACATGCGGGGTGAAAGGGGAAGTGCATTTTCTCTTTTACCCTCTCTGCTATGACCCTAATGGAACGGTATATACAGAAGTGCCTATGAGTTCCAGTTTCATGAAACTAACACAGATCTTCATATATTTTTATTCAGATGATGTCGACTGATAACAATAGCAATCTTCCACACAGTAAAAGTAAGAAGAAACTACTATGTACAAAAGGTATCATATTACGGATTAGTGATCCGTGAAAAGATCCTGCAGCCAACGGCCACTGGGAACTTTGTTTACTTTATTGTGCTACGACACTATATGCTCCTCTCTCTTACCCTCTATCTCCATCTCTCTCTCTTATATATATGCCTGACTTGTATCTAGAATAAATACATATTCAAGCATTCCCTTTCTGCGTGATAGTGTTCTGTGGCTAGCAACAATCATTTCCTCGCGAAGATCACGATCATGCCGCAATAGTTGACGGAAGTAGCAGACGACACTCCTCGCTAGTTCTGGCAAAACGGTCGATAAAATCTATTTTCACATTTTCCCGCTTGCTGTTAAGGATAGGGGGTTCGCTTCAACCAGCAAAATATGGCCGCCGATGCCAGTTTAATGAGCAGTCGTGCCTGTCGCCATCCCACTTGCTGGCGTCACGGGCGATAATATCAGGCACAAAGGTCACACCGACAGACAGCAGAAACCCCAAATGCTCGAGCCCCGCCTAAATACAATAGAGCATAAACACTGTCGCCATGTTAACCTAGGAAAGGATAACATGGCGACAGTGTTGCTCTATAGGTAAGAAAAAGCATGGCGTGTGGTATAAGCCGGATCCTTACACGAGGTGCAAGGTGAGCCTTGAGAACGTGTGTGCTGCTCTAAAGTCTACTGGATCCTGGGAAAGTAGCGCCATTGCCTTCCCTACCTGCTAGCCGGACACAAACGAAGATGCCCCAACATACAGACGACCCAAACCTCGCAAGGCGATTGGCTAATCGGTCTACGTTGCCATGGAAATCGCCATCTTGGTTCATTTTAAATCTTCGAAGCTTCCAGAAGGTCGTTCTAAACCAGTCGCGCCAAGATCACCATGGACGCACCGTAGTACTGGAAGCGTTCCTCGCCAATATAAGAGCCTTTGGCACTTTGTATGCGA
Source organism: Ixodes ricinus (assembly GCA_037355805.1). NCBI lineage: Eukaryota > Metazoa > Arthropoda > Arachnida > Ixodida > Ixodidae > Ixodes > Ixodes ricinus. Next base: position 45,094 of record JAZHYW010028027.1, on the reverse strand, counting down.
TCAACTTATTAATCATGGCCATCTCCATGGATCTCTTACAGTTATATTGTTCTTCTAACGTGTTTCAAAACAGTAAACTTATTCTTAGGTGCCTCCAGGCACCGACACAACATCTGGTGGTGGTACGAAGGTGAAGGCTTGTTTCGCCGGTGTGTAGTTAGCAAAATCGTGAGCATACAAAAAACAACTCTATAAAGCTACCCGTCACCAGCGAATGCTAGATCCCACGGCTCTGCCAAGAACGAAGTCCAGAGAGAAGTCGCTCGTTCTGCACGGACCAAGATGGCGACCACACGGGGAGCTTGGCGTTACTTTCCCAGGATCCAGTGACTTTATGCTGCTCTGAGAGTAACTTCACGAAAGACGAGCTACAATGTACGCGCCTTAGTCCCAACCAGAAGGACGTGATCTCTGGCATGCTCGACGGAGAGAAAACATTCGTGTCAAAGCGCTTCCTGACACGCTCAATCCGAAGGCATTTCGTGTATACATAGACATGTAAAAGCATCCTGATTCCGGCGTTGGGGTAACGGAAGTTTATTCCTTGCGCCCTTGATGGGTCAAATGTATTCCACACCAGGAAGTGCGCATTTCTGTGCGCTGCTCCAAGTATAATTTTGTATTGCCGCTCTAGAGAACGTTACAGGCTCAACATTTCAACACTGGTTAAATTAACTCAGAATTTCAGTGCGACCCACTAACAGGTCTGTGTCTTTAAGGAGACTGTGATCACTGCCCAAAAGGCCAGTCTCTTACACTCGATGAACTACATCTCGCAGAGAATAAAGAAATTGTGCTTACAACATAAAAATCCGGCGACATTGTAAAAAAAAAAACAAAAAAAAAAAAACATTGGATTTTGAGACTTTTTAAAGGGTTGTTGAAGTAACGGTTGAAAGTTGGACATTTCATAACCGTATTCGACAAACGCAGGGTGTAAAGCGATCTACGATGAAAAACTTTGCATGCAACGCAGAAGCATTGTCTTTCATTTTCACTTTGCTGAAACACTGTACAATCGTGCTTCCTGACGAAGTTCAAGCATACCACTGGGAAAAAACAAGTTACAACATTGACATGTGTAGTGAGCGACAAGAAAATCTACAAACATCTTTGTTATCATCAGTGAGGACCTGTGGACACCGCCGCTCACGTGCTCTAGAAAAAGTTAGAGTGCGTTTAAGACAGCGTTGCGGTATGCTCGCACGTGTTGCTACGCTAACTTGAGCGGGGCCGCCAGTTATTTCAGAATCACTACCAACTTCACCAGTTCGCACAGAACGATTGCCAACAAGCCCAGTGGTTATTTTCTGCATCTGGACATGGGAAAATGGGCACCATGACAGAACAGCACACGACAAAACAGCACGCGACAAAACAGCACGGTCAGAACAGCACGCGTCAGAACAGCACAGCGTCAAAACAGCACGGCGACAAAACAGCACGCGTCAAAATAGCACGCGACAAAACAGCACAGCGTCAAAACGGCACAGCGACAGAATAGCATCCGCCAAAACAGCACGGCGTCAAAACAGCACAACAAGACAGCACAGCGTCCAAAAAAATGTGTTTCAGAAATTATTGCGGTAAATATTTATAGACTCATAAACTTCTCAGTTTTTTTTCGGTTTATTGACGAAAATCAGTATACTGACGAAAATGTAATATTTAAAAGCGTTTTTTTTTTAATTTGCAAGCATTGTACTCGGAGCAATTTTGCCCCGTTTTCACGACTGCGAGAGGTGGTAAATTCGCGCCGACCACAGTAACGGCAATAAAACAATCGTATTTATGCCCTCCTCTAGTAGACGGAAGCTAGAGTTGTTAAAAATGTGCGGCATTTACGGACGCTCTTGATTTGCATTGTGCAGTTCACGATTAGATTTTCTTCTTTGAACAAAGAATTCGGCACACAAATCCCTATCAGGTTAAAAACCCAGATTTCATCCTGAAGACCCCTGCGCCCCCGGAGCTTTTGTTGAAAGTTGAACCGACCTCGGAGACAAGCTGAAAACTGTGAAAGGAAGAGGTCATATAGTCAGTAATGAGTCACATCCCCCCCACCCCTCCAAATGCCCTCGAAAATACTGACCTTTTTCAATTAATACTGACCTTTTCTTTTTCTGCTGACTATAAACGGCACGTACAAATCCGGCAAACGTACCAACAAGAGCTTCGCTGAAGGAGGTTCAGACAATTGCATTCGTTTGTTTGAAGCTTTCCGCCTGTCACCTTACGGGAATGCTTTACGCTGGATGCCGATCGGTAGCTCCTGTAGTGATAAAAATCGTGGTCCACTACCAACTGCCGTGCCTTCCAAACTGTGGGCCCGACAGATCCAGTGGGGGTCGCGAAACAATTGCTGCTATCAATTTTTTTATGGATTTAAGTTTAGTCATTATCAGCATACATTTTATTATGTAGACTGCTACTAGTACTCCTCATTGTAACTGACTCTTGTAGCCTCGTGAAAAGCCCGAGGGGGGGTCGAGACGCAATATTTTATAATTTGGGGGTTTCGGGTTGCGGAGTTTGGTAAGCTCTGAAATAGGCAATAAATTCCTTTATAACCTAGCGACAATAAATGAAAAGGTCAAGGAGGTTCGATATTATTCGCGCAGAGGGAGGTGAAGAACGCGCTCGAAGTTGCTTCATAGCTATGCTGTTTTGACGCCGTGCTGTTTTGGCCCGTGCTCTTCTGTCGCTGTGCCGTTTTGACGCTGTGCTGTTTTGTCACGTGCTATTTTGACGCGTGCTGTTTTGTCGCCGTGCTGTTTTGACGCTGTGCTGTTTTGACGCGTGCTGTTTTGACCGTGCTGTTTTGTCGCGTGCTGTTTTGTCGTGTGCTCTTCTGTCGCGTTCCCGGGAAAATGCATGCGACGGAGTTGGCGGACTCGTGAAGCACCAGGCCACGCTGAACAACCTGAGAGAACGTTCAATAAACGCAATTCAGACGGCCAGGACAATGGTGAGCGTTCTATCCGAGAAACTGAAAGGCGTGCATCTTGTGTATCTGGACGAATAATGAGATTGATCAATATCGTCAACAAAAAAACAAGAAGAGTGGCTGACGGTGCGCGCTTTTCCTGGCATTCAGTCTTGGCACGCGTGGTGGACTGTGAAAGTCATCAACAGAAGGAACCTGTGACATATATGTAGCACAGACAGTCGGATCTGGTTAGAAGAAGCTTTATTAAATGGGTACAGCGAGAGAAAGCCTTAGCGTAAAGTGCCGAATTCGATTCCCCAAGGACTGCTCATTTTGAATGCAGGGACATCTTATTTATCAGTTTTCTTCGCGGGATATTTAACCTACTGTTTTACTTGGTGAGTGCTCATAATCTTTATCTGATTACGCATAAGAAAATCACGGAAACGTTATCCTCGCGCAGGATAAAATATATCGGCTCTGCCACGATCCATCCGTACACCGAGAGTATCGAAGCCTGCTAACAGCCAGGCGCGGTGACACCCTCACCTGAAATTGTTTGTAGCCGGAATATACATAGCAAATTTAAACATTGACTGGCAAGACAGAAAGAATAAAACAAACTCGGGACAAGGGACGACGAAATTTCTTTCAACTGGCAACAACACGAATGAGCTTAAAAGCACTCCCTGCAATTCAGAACCGTCAAGAAAAAATTAGAGAAAGGGTGTGCGGTGTACTGTGTGCGTGTTCGCCACGTATAGTGAACATGACCTATTGGGCCAAACAACGGCGGATGTAACCGGAGACGCCGGGAAGGGAAGGGCCAGGCGGCGGGCAACGGAGATGCACGGGACGCCTGGAAGCAACAGACAGGGCTCGGACCAGACACAAAAAGAGATAGAAGAACATAGTGTAAAGTTACCAACGCGTTCTTCAGTTAATGTCAACCTAAACAATCTTAGTATTCCATCTTTATTTTTGTGTGTGGGAGTAATGATATTTCTTTTATTATAAATATAAAATATACCGGAAAGTAAAACTTCACACTGCATCATCTTTTCTCGAATCACTGGTCTCTAATATAATACATTTTAGTACGCTGAATGTAAAATGCTGTATATAGTCTCTTCTCACTTTTACTGTGTGACCGATTGCTCTAGTTATCAATGGCCTCATCTGAATACAAATATATGAAAGATGTGTGTTAGTTTTATGAAACTGGAACTCAGAGTCACTTCTCGTACAGGGCACTGCTAAGTCGTAGGCTTTGAAAATGGACCCACTTTGGGGAGTTATGTCTTCTTTCTCAATCAAATTATGCAATGTGCTTTAATAGAAATGAATGTTGAAATAAAATATGACAGGGTACCCAAATTTAAAAAAAATCTAAAGTGTTTTATTTTTTTGCAACGGAATTTTTCGTTGTTTGATTTTTTCCCATGTTTTCTAAATATATCACGACTACTGTATTACTGATCTTCTAATATGTATATTAAGCAATAGCCATATATAAGTAGAATACTGTCTGAAAAGTATTTGGTGATGATTAAATTATTTCATGAGATACAGGCCTCTAAATTTTGCCATTTTGTCGTTCGAGCAGGCATGTTTGGCAATATTTAGAAAAATAAATATAATCTGAATACATACTATTACTATATATTACAAGCAACCTGTACCCACAGTTTGTTTCTAAAAAGTATTAAAATTTAATTTCATCGTTTTAGTTATTCACTTTCAAACGTGCCCGCCCCTCCATCTTTGCGCGTTAATGCAACTGTCCACCTCTTCATGCCTTACGACTTTTCCTGTCCCCAAAATATTTTTTTCTGGTCAAAACTAAGTGAGGATTTGTTTATATCAGACACTAGACAATGGCATATAAAAACATCAGTTCATTTAGAAATGTCGACCAACCACCCCTTTGGTCGAGCTTATCTAAAATCACCCTATAAACATTGAGAATAAGATCAAATAAAACGCTAGAGATAACACAGCTCGAGATGCCATGGGATATTAATGTATTTCTCGTTTGATGCAGCTCAAATATCTCATTCTAATATATTGACTTACCACACGGGATAGCGGCTTAACTCTGAATAGGCATAAACATCAGTATTCTCAGGAGTATTCAACGTGAAAAAATATATTAGTGAAACTTCAGCATCGACATCCAGGTAACATCTGTAATTAGGGCAATCTAACTATTCCTGACTTACGTACCGCACCGGTGGCCGATTCCCTGGCGGGGTTTTCGCGTTCATTCCGCCCCTAGCTCCCCCGTGAAGGATGGAACAAAACTTTCTTAGTCCGCCAAGAAAGTTACAGTATGAATTCGCAAGTTTTACTTGTGTTCTGGCTGCAGGGCCGAAGGAGGGTGGCTGCCTTACAAAGCCTCCTAATGCCCAGCCTCACACTCCGCCTTGCCACCGGCACCCGTAATTACATCCTCCTGGGAGCGTTCGGAACGTTCTTGACGTCTGGAGCCATCACCCGTTGCCGCCGCGCTTCTTCTTTTGTTGCCTGCGTTCTCCTCGGGAGTCCCGAAGCTGCCGGACGGACCAAGGAGGATCCCTGAGTCCCGCAGAGGGCGTCAGTCGATACCGCACCAATTGATTGCATCGCCGTTCCGCTCGCTGCCTCCAACAACATCTGCGGACATTGCGAGCCGCGGAAAGAGGCTCTTTCGCCTTCGCGCCAAAAGAATTACAAGCTTCGGGGAGCTACGCGGACGAAAATCCTGTGGGGGTATCTGATAGCTGCTGCGGACAACGTGTTATCGCGTTATCGAACTTCCCCGTAATTATACTTAACGTTCGCGTAGGAGACTTTGCATGCGAGCTAACATCGGGAAAACAACCATTTAAACACAAAATAATGTTATACCTTTAGGTGTGTAGAAAGGTTGTTCCAGCAACTACCCGTAAGATCATTCCAGGATCCCTTTTTCTTTTGAATAATACACCATTCTTAGCCACAAAATAGGGTACGGTTACAAGTAACATCCTTCACTTTCGAAGAGAGTAGAACGAGTGCTGTGGTGCCGTTGTTCACACCTTCAAAAACGCGCTTATTAGCTTTCGAGGAGGTAGTTTTAGCAGCCATGTCGAATAACAATTACATTAACCAATATTTTTACTTGGGGTAGAAGAATCCTTGAAGATCGAAACATTATTCGTTATGTGGAATTTTGACGAGAGCCACTCACACATTTAGGACCCTCGTGATTTCGGAGGCGTTCGGGTCAAACACCACAGGCTAGCATGGTAGTGCACTGGCTAAGTTTCTCATCTACTTGAGAGACACCAGACACCCATTCGGGTCAAGTTCGGGCGGTCTTAACTTAATATAAAAAAATACAATTAGTGAGACGGTCACCTGCGAATGAATAACTTTAAAATTGTTGAGTTTATAAGGCGATGAAGCAGTTAACATGGTCGTCATTTTGATTCTTTGAATGTTGCATTGTGTCTGTATTTTTTGTGTTTTGTGCATTTGATAACTATGCGGTGCGTGTTGCATGTAAACTCGTAAAAAAGGGGTATGTTGATGCTAAGAGTACCAGTATTCAATGCTTAGCATATTCGCCAACACGTCCTTAGACAAGTTGGAGTACGCCTTGAAGGGTGTAAAAAAAATAAAAATTCTGTGATGTGGAGAATCAAGAAGAACGTTATTGTTCGACTTCCGGTGCTCTGTCTTTTCGTAGACGAAACTGCAGAATGACATGGTGGCAGTGCTGGTTCGGGAAAGAAGGTTCTAGATAATTTACCATAAATTCATTTAAGACCGACACGATGGCGTCCTGTCTTTCCGGCTGCAAAATTGCCCCGTCCGTGTAGACCACGCAGTGGCCCCGAGGTATGGTGGTCTGACGGGTTGGAGCTGGCTGTCATTAGTGCCCGTGTCCAACTAGAGCGACAGACAGAAACAAACGACAGCGACAAGCCTCAAACCAGATTCTTTGGCGATTTGAGAGGCTTTGTAGGATAAAGGAGGATATGCTCAAACACGAGCATCATGCACGCGAGAGTATCTTCGGCAAGCTTGCAATCGCTCGTGCTTACTTCACGAGCACCGAACGACTAAACGCCTGCCAAAGGTACCATCGTATGCACGCTGCATGGGTTTGAGGCTTGTCGCCGTCTTTTGTTTCTGTCTGTCACTCTAGTGGGACACGGGCATTAGTGGTGATATGGCCGCGTGCATGGCCAAAAGTAAAGCTTTGGCAGCTGTATACCTGGTTAGGGGTGACATAGAGGAAAATAAACTAAAGCCACAATTTTGTACGCAGGTCATTTTGCTAATTAACCTGATAATGTCCTAATTAACCTCATAATCAGCGACCTTTACGTACCTATGGCAATTGTAGGTTTTTAGTCTATCGCCATGGAAGGTGTAAACAATTTAGGGAAAGTAAAATGAAGCAACAATCGAGATATTTGTCGACGAACTTTGGGCTGTATATGGGTATGATTCCCGAAATTTGATATCACTTCACGCAACTTATCACACTCATTACAGCTCAAAGTTTGGCCGCGAATATCTCAAAGCCGGTTTCTTCTTTTTACTTTCCGTAAATTGCTGTAGCCCTCCATGGTGGTAGCCTTCAAACCTTTAATTTCGACATGGACCTAAAAGTCGCTAATTAGAAAGTTAATTAGCAAATTTTAGTTAATTATACATAGAATTTTATATACTTTGGAATTTCTAGCGCCCCCTCGACTAAAAGTTGATTTTCAAAAATAGCTTTTTTATTATTCAACGAGCCTATCGTTGGCAATTTCTTAAATCCTTCGCTGAAATACCCGGCATATAAAACACAGGGATTTTTCTTAGAAAATAAATAAAGCGTGGTAAACACGTGTTTTGCGCTTCTTCTTCTTTTTTTTTTTTTGCCTAAAAAGAAAGCCCATGACAATTGAAAATCGGGCGCGTTATCGGGGTGTTCTGTAATGTTTCACGGGCTTTTTACTGGTAAAAAAAATGAATGCAAACCGTATCGTGTTGAAATAGCTAATTCGGGTGTTTCTCAGGGGGTCCTAAACTTCCCATTGACATTTCGGCTCTAATGGCGCGTTCACACTGGAAGCAGGTCCGCAAACACGAAGCGGATCCGCGCGTTCTCAATTGCAAAGCGGCTAAGATCGAGCAGTGGAGCACGTTTTTGCCAACCCCTTCGGGACCGATTTCTTCCAACCGCTTTCACAAACCGCAAAGCGGCAACCAATCGCAACGCGACGCTGACGTGATGTCAGTGACTTTCTAAACAAGATGGCACCCGTCGCGGGTGAGGCGTCTTAGGCGCTGTAGTCCTAGCGTTACAGCCACGGTGTAAGATAATACTCTTGAGGTGTGGACAGCGCGCTCCTCGAGCAGCGCAGATAAAGTTCGCTTTCACCTCTTTTTCTCTCTCTCACTATAGTTTCAAGCGGCGCCGGCAGATGACTCGTAGACCCGTGGGCACGGCAAAGACGGCTCGTGCCGCCTCATGCTCCACACGCGCAGAGCTCGAGCGAGGTTGTCGCTCGTGCAGAAAGACCACGGGGTACCGGGGTGTCATGGCAACGAGATAATTTTTTTCGCTCTCACACAGTTTCGCCGTTTGGCCGCCGGCGACACTGTCAGCCGCGGGCACGGTGGCCGCGGAATGATGCAGCCTTTCGGATGCCCGTCGAACGAACACTATCTGATTCCTCGCGCCGCGCGTTCAGCCCCGCCGTGTCCTCACCTAAAGAGTGTATCTTACACCGTGGTTACAGCAGACAAATCAACGGAGAAACGTGATGTTCACGTCCGGCACTTGCATCCGCTACGAAAAGAATTGACTCGTAATCTTAACGGGCTTCGCACCGGTGATTTGGTTCGCGTAAGAGTTTGTTTATTATTCCGGGTGCCACAGCCCGAAGCTCGCTGCCTTGTTAGTCTCTGCCCGCAGAGCGTCGGAACCCGCCCCTGATCGACCGAAATGTCAGCTTTTGTACCCACTAAGATAGTCGTGTGAACTATTGAAAGCTTTCGACACCGTGCATGACAACCACGAATGCCGATGAAGACGTCGTGAGCCTGATTGCATAGTCGACGCACTACCGCGGAGCGGGCATGGTACCTGCGCTAGCTCGACCTGTAACGTTTACTACCAACAAAAGAAATAAAGGGAACATACTCAAGGAGTAAAGTACGTACCAGACGATGCAGAGGTAATCCATACGGCGTTTATTTGAGATTGATGTCAAACAAACAGTAGACTCAATCGACGCGCGAGTGACGAAAGGAGAGTCCGCCACCAACGAAGTCACGGCCGGCTAGCACCGAACACATTCCCCGCACCACGGTCCACCCCACCGCTCACAACTTCGTAAATGATGAGAGCGAACGATGGCAAAAAACTGGCCCTCTATCCCGAAAACAAGGTCATCTATTCATGCGAGAAGGGTCCACTGCGAAGAAAAGGTAGGGGGCATCCTGTTCTGAGTGAGCAAGGTGCGCCTAGCTGGGATTTGCTTGTGGGCGAAGTCGAAGGAATCACAGGCGAGTTTTGCGGGTCCATGCCTCTTTTTCCGCTGCCTGAACTCGTGATGTGTGCGAACTTCTCGAAGAAAAATGTTCAGAGTGCCTAAATAGCCAAATTTTTGCTTTGGATCGGCGGTTAAAGTGGATTTTAGATTGTAAAACAGTGTTGCCAAACGCAAGTCTCAAAAGTTCACGCGTGATTGCCGAGAAACCGCCAACCGCCTCTGGGTGTGTCTGAACGGGTCGCTGGCAGACCGCATCCGCAACCGCTTCGCGAACGCTGATCCGCTTCCAGTGTGAATGCGCCAATAATACAAAATTTAAAAAAAGAGGTAATTAGTAAAATTGTATTAATTAGGCTTTATTTCAAAATACTGCAACTCTCGCAAGACGCTTCCGAACAACTCACAGTTGGTTTCATAGGCATAGAGCGATCCACTTTCGAAGAAAACAAAAACCAGGGCGCGTTATTTGGGATTCTTGGTATTTACGTAGATCTATACATCTGGGTGGCACGAGAAGAGAAACGTGGCTATGTTTTCAGTAATGAATTTTTTGGGGGAAAATCACAGCACCCTGTAGAGCGATTGAACAATCCACGGCAAGCGTATGACGATATGAGAAGTAAGATAAATGTTCGCTGAATAGCAAGACGACACATTTCGTACTTCTCATCTTGCTCCCCAAATGCAACCCGTTGGTATCAATGCTATTTTACGTCGTGATGCCTGAAATTTGCGAAAACAAATCAAATGTCATATTTAGACCGAAACGTCCACACATTGAAATGTCCCACGCCGAAAAGTCCATGCACCGAAATTCCTTGCCCCGAAAAGACCGCACCGAAACGCCCTACACCCAAACGTCCTACGTTGAAATGTCTAGATCACGGCCGGGATTCGTGTTCCACCAGTAAGTCCCAGCCGAGCGATGACGCAGCACTAGTCATGTGCGAACAGTAGATTTTGTGTTCGAAGCAAATACGAAGCAAATATCGGTTTTGGCAGAACATCTTGTAATCAAACATCGAATAGTTTCTCCAAGCCTTTCGCTTCCGTTGCCATATACTTGCTTAAACGAAAACCCAGCTAAACTCCTGAAAGTTGTTCCCAACGTCCCCTGCCCATTTCTAAGCTCATTTTAAGCTAACTATATTTATGGACTACGACCTCAAAAAGTCCGATGCCTTGAGATGGAGAGTAAACGATAGATTACATAAAATTAAGCCTCTAGAGATGCCCAGCTATACCTGATTGAGTGGAATTACAAAACTTGCTATAGGACACATATTTTGTCTTTAAACGTGAATTTGAAGAAAAAAAAGAATACCAAATGATGAGCGCAGGTTGTCAGAGCATCTCTGCCTAACATACACTGCGATTTAGATATCAGCATTAACCCTCTAAGGGGGTACTGCGGTGTTTTCTTCATAGCCCCCGATTTGCCTGAAAATTTGCTAAACACACCAACTGTTATGTACATTTATATACAAGCTATTTACAGGTTTAGTCCGGAACAGTACATGCTGGGAGACAGCCAGCGGATTCCCCGAATGCCGGGCAGCAAGAGTCCGAGCACGAGCACCGATCTCGGCCCCTTGCTCATCGTCGTCTTCAGCACGCCTTGGCGCATACATTACGCTCCTCCCTACTAGACTAAGACACATAGTCCTCTAGGTAGGCAGGACGGCGTGCGAGTCTGCAGGGCCTGGATGACGCCCTGGGCAATTCTGATGGCGGATCATTTGGTTGATCCTCGAGTGTAGCATCAGCGTCGGCGTCCGGTTCCTCAGGAACTACTCCAGATGGAGGGGCGAAACTTAAGTGTAATAAAGACTTCCCTTCTAGTCCCGCAGCCGACCTTCTGCGCAGCTGGTCAACATGATGACGCCAGGTTCGTCCATCTTCAGTCACAATGCGATAGGACAATGGACCAGTCACAGCTGTGACTACTCCAGGCAACCATTTGGCGCCAGACAAGTAATTTCTTGCGCAGACATCTTCTCCTACGCAAAATGTACGCGCCGTCTTCCCTTCCTAAAGAAACTTGTCTTCTTGTTTCCATGATGAATGGAACTGTGAGTCAGGGTGCAAGTGGTCCAATACAGTCTTTAGTCGTCGATTCATTAGAAGTTCCACAGGACTCCTGCCCGTCGTAGAATGTGGTAGTCTGTGCTGACGGAAAAGAAAACGTGCCAAATCAACATTTACGTCGCCTGAATCCATGTGAGTGAGTGCCTCCTTTGTCTCTCCTACCATCCTTTCCGCGTGGCCGTTCGATGAAGGGTGGTAAGGTGCTACGGCGACGTGTCGGATCTGGTTGCGGTTGACGAATTCAGTAAATTCGGTTGAAACAAAAGCCGTGCCATTGTCACTTACAATTGACTCCGTAAGTGTGACGTCATGGGTCCAAACAAACCGTTGCTAGGGTCGTTGTTATGGACGAATACATGTGGCTCGGTTTCGCTACGAAAACTCGACCGTTCAAAAATCGGGAGTAGGATTTAAACTTCTAAAAATCACAGATATAGAAAGCTTGAATGTCATATATGTTTCGACAGAAGTGTGCCGGTAATCGCTCGTTTCTGAAATATTTACGACTGCAACTTCCGGTCCTCAAGATGCCCACAGCAGACGACGAATGCAAGAAGTATGCCGTCTGCCACACGCCCGCCGGCCAAGTGGGGCCGTCGTTTGAATCGTGTGAATAAAGACGATATTCTGACATCGCATTTGTTTGAAATATAATGAGTTTCAGACACTTATAAGAATTCATAGTGGGGTGCGATACAAAATATGGTTTATCGAAAGTCCGGGCGTCGATCGAGATGGTAGTCTGCTAAAAGATCGCATTGCACCCGCGAGAAAAGCACTTTAGGCGAACGGTTGAGATCCCAAATTTTGTTTGCGGACTCGCGCTATGCGAGGGTGCTTCGTATACCTGGTTGTAACCATCGCGTGGAGAGAGATTCTTGCAGTTTCTTCAGATTTCCGCAAGACCCCAAAGCGCGAAAGAACTGGATAAAAAACATAAGGTGAGTCTATTACAGACTGTACTCGCATCGCGGGTTCGATGAAGATCTCCACCAAAAGGGCACATCCACGGAATTTGATGTATACCAAGGGGGGGGGGGAAGCAAAATACTGCGAAATCGCGATAGACATGCAATTTCTTAATAACCTGACAACCGCAACAATAATAATAACAAACGACTTACCTCGACGGCGTACGATTTGTTTCTCATGGTAGCCTGCACTACGCCGGTAATGCACTTCAGGTCGTCGTCGTAACTGATCTGCGTGACGTGGTTTGATTTTGCTGCATTTTCACCCCTCGTAACTAAGCTGGGTTGTTCAGAGGAAAAACAAAAACGCACATTGCGGAGGCCTTTACGGCCATGGTGATGCACTTGTTTTTGTCGCTCGTTTAATGAAGACGCCCGCTGCAACAGAGGCCAGCAAATCTATCGTGTCGTCTGCTACCAAAGCAAAGCGGAGTGTAAGACTTCAGAAATGGCTTTCATCGTTGCGATACGACACTGAGACGACAAGAACATCTTCATAATTAGATATTAAGAGGTTTGGTTGCTTACAAAAAATTGTTTACTTACTTGTAAGCAAACATCTAGCCTCAAGTGGAGTCTCCATGCATTAGTCCATAGCAACGCCCATAGCAACGCTTTGTTTGGACCCAGACGCCATGTTGTGACGTCATCACTTACGGGGTCAATTACGTCCGGCCCTCCATGCGTGGCGAATAGCATCCTTATACTTCATTTCAGCTTGGGTCCAGACGCAGCCGATGCTACAAGCACGAGCGTGTGGCCCTGAGCAGTGCCTGTACTGCACGAGCACGCGAGCTTGGCAGGGACGCTGGAAGCCCGGAGCTCGCGCTTGTAGCATCGGCTGCGTCTGGACCCAAGCTGAAACGAAGTATAGTTTCTGAATGACTGCTGAGGACGATTTTGAATAGACCATTTGCTATACTTACCCAAGCATCAAGGAGAATGCAGGGATTGGTGTTCCACGCGCCACACGCGCACGCCTTCCCGTATAAAAGATTCGAAGTAAATAACCAAAATAAAGTGCTGACGAACGCGCGTGCAAGATGCCATTTGTTTTGGGTATTTGCTTTAGAAAAGTTGCTACTGCTGACGCCAGCACGTGCGGCGCGTGGAACACCAATCCCTGCATTCTCCTTGATGCTTGGGTAATATAGCAATAGGTCTATTCATGATAAATACTTCTAGCTTTTCGAAAATGAGTCATCCACTACCAGAAAAACTTTTCCTTTGAATGGCCCAGCAAAATCAGCGTGTAGCCGTGTCCAGGGATGTTGAGTCGTCTCCCAGGGATGTACTGGGGCCCGTGGCATCGACGGCCTGCTCAATTGGCACGCGGAACAGCATGCCACTTTATCTTCGATGTCGTGGTCGATTCCAGGCCACCAGACTGTTGTACTTCGTGCCAATGCTTTCATCCTTACAATGCCTGGATGGGTTGTGTGTAGAACGTCAAGTACGGTGCCTTGTGCCACCTTGGGTATCACAAGTCTGCTTCCCCAAAGGATGCATCCATTGTAAGCTGATAATTCATCTCTCCTTGTTACATAGGGATTAAACTCGTCAGGTTGCTTGTCATCTGGCCACCCTTGCATAATCCAGCGCTGAACACGCGCAAGCATGGTATCCCTTCTCGTGGATGCTGAAATTTTCTCTGCATTCCAAGGTTGTTCTGGAGCGGTCTCTAGCATGCAAACGTCGGCCACAGGAACGTGTTCCAACTGTGGGGCTGGGAGAGGCAGCCGGCTGAGGGCATCAGCGTTGCCCAATTTGCTGCCAGGACGGTACTGCAATTCATAGTGGTATGCAGCAAGCATCAAGCTCCACCTCAGGACTCTTGGAGACACCATAGCTGGAATTTCTTGTGGGGGTTTAGTAACCCAAGTAGAGGCTTGTGATCTGTAATGATAGTAACCGGTCGACCATAAATGTATTGGTGAAACTTCTTAACACCATATATGACCGCCAGAGCCTGACGATCTGTTTGCGAATAATTCTGCTCCGCCTTGCTAAGGGTTCTGGACCCGTAAGCTATTGGTGATTCTTCTCCACTTGCAGACACGTGGCTCAGGACAGCTCCCAAACCATAAGGAGAAGCGTCGCAAGTCAAAATCAAGAGCTTGTTGACATCGTAGTGCGCAAGAACAGCTGTTGACTTGAGCAGCTCCTTTGCCTTACGATAAGCTTCCGCTTCACGGACAGTCCATGTCCAGCTCGCACCTTTGTCAAGCTGTCTGTGCAGTGGCTCCAGGGTGTGGACAGCTCCTTTAAGTAAGCGATGGTAGAAAGTAGGGCCGAGGAATGCCTGTAATTCCTGCTTGTTCTTCGGCTCAGGAGCTTCATGTATAGCTCTGACTTTGTCTTCGGTAGGTCGGACTCCATCTTTGTCGACCTTGAATCCCAAGAAGACAACTTGGCTTACGTTGAATGCACATTTTTACCTGTTAAGGCGGAGCCCATCGTCTTGGAGTCGTTGCAAAACTTCTTGCAATCGTTTGTCATGCTGGTCTTTAGACTTGCCGCCGATAAGGATGTCATCTAGGAAGATTAATACACCTTCCATTCTAGCAAGTAGCTTCTCCATGTAGCGCTGGAAGATAGCTATTGAGACGGATACTCCAAATGGTAGTCGGTTGACTTTAAAAAGTCCCATGTGCTTCGTGATTGTGAAAACTCTAGCTGACTCATCATCGACAGTCAACTGCTGGTAGGCTTGTGCAAGGTGAAGCTGTGTGAAGTGGCAGCATCTAGCCAAGTTGCTGAGGAGTTGCTCTGGTGTTGGCAATGGGTAGGATTCCACTTCACTGCCTTGTTAACGGTGCTCTTGTAGTCACCGCAAATTTGCAATTCTCCGTTCTTCTTCAATACTGGAAAAATTGGTGTAGCCCAGCTTGAGTGCTTCACAGATTCAAGGATTCCTTGCCTAACAAGCTTTTCGAGTGTTCCTCCTCCACCTTGGGTCGCATAGCATAAGGAACTTGTCTTGCCTTGCAGAACCTTGGTGTCGCAGAGGTGTCGACCTCTACACGAATAGGTGGTCCCCGGCTATTCCCCAGGCCTGTGTCGAAGATATCCTTGAACTCCTCCAGGACTCCGCTACCTTGTTGGGCAGTCTCGAGCAGATGGACACCAGTGAGTCCGATTCCTAGAGGCTTGAACCAGTCTCGTCCAAGAAGGCTTGTTTATTCTCCCTTGACTACTAGAAGTGGCAGAGTTGCGGACTTTTCTTTGTGTCGTACCAGGACGAGTACTTTTCCGAGAACGGTGACAGGTTCTTTTTTGTAGGTTCTCAGCGCAACAGTGGATGGTTGGAGCCTTTGCTTCGGAATGCGAAGTCGTGCCATTGTTTTTTTGCTGATGACAGAGAACATGCATCCGGAGTCGACTTCCATCATTGTTGGCTGTCCATTGATCCTGATGTCCACGAGGATGGAGGGCTCATTAGACGAGAGGTTACATAGCTCGTATGTTTCGGTAGCATTACCGTCCAGCAGATCGGCTTGTGCTCTTCCTTGTCCTTGCCCCGAAAACGGTTTTTTCTTTGCCTTCTTTTGGAGACAGGCTTGAACGATATGCCCCTTGCGGCCACAAAAATGGCAAGTGGCGTTCTTGAAGTGGCAGTCCTCTGGCTGACGTGCCCCGTTACACCGGAAACAGGAAAACCCCGTTTGTTTTGTTGTAGGCCTCGTAAAGCGTTGGGTAGGCGTTGACGGTCCAGGTCCGTCTTTAGCCACGCTGTGGACTTGGCTGACGTCTTGGGACGTGGTTCCGATCTCCGCAGCATCGTGTTTTGCACATTCCGCTGCGATGGCCATCTTCTCTGCTTGAGCCAGTGTAAGTTCGGCTTCACTGAGCAGACGTCGTTGCAAAGCTTCATCCTTCACCCCACACACGATCTGGTCGCGCAAGCTGCTGTTGAGCGTGTCTCCGAAATTGCAGGTGACTGCGATACGGCGTAGATCCGCAATAAATGTAGCAATTGTCTCATCGCTACGCTGAGTCCGCTTGTGGAGCTTGAAACGCTCCACGATCTCCGAGGGCTTCGGTGCGAAGTGGTTCCCCAACTTCATAACGATGTCGGAGAAGTCCGTCTCGGATGGAGTCTTGGGTGCGCAGAGAGAATGCAAGATTGCATATGTCTCGGCACCGCAGACGCTGCAGAAAACTGCTCGCTTCAGCTTGGGTGTAGCGATTCCATTCGCCTCGAAAAAGAATTCCAACCGTTGCTGGTACAACGGCCATGTTTCCGGCTCACCTGCGTTGAAAGCTTCGAAAGTAAGCGGTGTCTTGTCAACAATGCTGAGTGGTCGAAGTATCGCCCGCTGTTGCCGATTTCCTCGTCGTCAAATTTGTTATGTACATTTATATACAAGCTATTTACAGGTTTAGTCCGGAACAGTACATGCTGGGAGACAGCCAGCGGATCCCCCGAATGCCGGGGAGCACGAGTCCGAGCACGAGCACCGATCGCGGCCCCTTGCTCATCGTCGTCTTCAGCACGCTTTGGCGCATACATTACACCAACAGACATCGCTGAAATACAAACGCAAATATTAGGGAAACATTTTTTTTTGGCGCGAAGTCATAGAATTTGCAATTTTAATCCTGATCGTGTTTATTTAAGTGAAAGTTTTTGATGGGTCGTTTCATGTCAAAGGAGACACGGCAATTTTTGCGTGTCTAGGGTACGTATGAAAAAAATTACACCATCTTCCCGAGGGGAACCATGGGGTGATGTGGAGCGTCGTGTTGGTTCCGAGGAAAGAGTCAGTTGCGTGCTGACGTCGAGAGATGGCGCCACCGACTGCCCTAGCGCACCCCCTACGCGAGCCTTCGTCGCGGCTCGCGGCTGAGAAACTTGAAACGCTCGCCGCTCGCCGTTTATTTTTTTTTCACACTTGAAGGAGAGGAGACTAGAGGAGGAGAGTTGCGCGTGCGCGCGCGGTGTGAGTAGAAGTGAACGCACGCGCAGTGCACGCAGCTGGCAGAGAGAGAGAGCGGAGAGAGTAACGCGCAGCTGTTGGAGAGAGGGAAGGAGGAGAGTTGCGCGTGCGTAGTATGAGTGCGGACTGCAAGGCCGCGGGACATAGACCCGAGCAAGAGATGCTCCGTATCTAAAATTTAATTTGCATAAAGAAGCCTCTGAACTCCAACAAAAGTATTTTGTTGTAAAAGGTTTATTTGATTTTTGCTTATATCGTGCTCTAAATTTCTGGAATCGGCATAAAACCCATGTAGTTTATAAAAAAATCGTGAAAAATGGTTGCGTACTACACAAATTAGATGGCCGTCTAATTACTCAATAAAGTGCCATCCTATCTTACGCTGATATACGTCTTAACAGACGCAGTCTTGAGTCCAATTAGGAGAGTAAAGAAAGCAAAGCCTTTATGCGATTTCTTCATTATTTTAGTCAACTTGGAGTTGGGTGTTAGCTACAATACTTTTTGCCTCTGTTCACTTAGAACTAGTAGTTGAATTGCATGTGTTAAATTTTCAAAGCCCTGTTTTGTTGCGTTCTAATTAAATGACGAAATCTCCGGTTTCTGCAGAAACGGCCTAATTGAGAGCCGAAAAAGGCAATATGGGCATCGGTGCCAGCAACTTTCGGAATATTTCAATTCACCTCATCTCTTCAACATTAAAGAAAAAAAAAAATAGAGAAGTACTTTTTTGTTGTTAAACATTTTTTTTTTAAAGGTGAGTCTTTCCGGTTATGTTTTCAGGCACCCACCTCCTGAAAACACTTTTTCTTCAGTTATTGCGGACGTTATCCTAACATCCACGCATCCGTATCCTCTTTACCTTATGTAAATATACTGGTGTCCTAATTTTACTCTACCACCCAGGTAACTGCCGACGAGCGCAGTCCTTCATCGTCTGCTTTCCGAGTTTGGGAATGGGTGCGTCGACCCCTTCTGTCGTATGTTCAGATGTAAAAACAATTTTAAGACTGGATATCTCTTTACGGATGCAAAATTAAAATAGTGATGTCGCTTTCCCACTGAACTGAAATGTATATTGATAAAACTGAGATGTATTGAAGTTCGTTGGTGCATCCACCATCAAGGACTCGCTGCTGAGATAATGACGACGACATGGAAGTGACTACGTCACTGTGATGGACAAAGGTGGAAATGAGGACTCGGGTTTCCGAAACGATGTGTGCAAAGAATAGATATTATTTACAGAAATATTAAAAAAGAACCAGAAGCATCGGAAGCACAGCGAGCTATATACAAGTCCACATAAAGTCAGTCAGAGAGGTTCCGCTTACAAGGCGCCGCTCGTCCTTGGGAAGCACCGCAGCCTTGAGCCTAGATGGTGATTCTTCAGGGCGATGACTCCGAGCCGACGGCAGATTCCCAGCAAGCCTGGTTTCAGCCCTCACAGTCCTTTGGACGCCTGTCCGGGGTTTAACTCCGCTGCCTGGTTCACCGGTGTCGCGATGCGTTCGTTCTCGGTCACTGCCTTCGGTCCTCTGCCACGAGCGCATCTCTCGCGCGCTCCCACCGCCTCGTCTTCTTCGTGTAAGTCCCGTTCATATCGTCACAACTGGTCGCAACTACCCCCCTTTCAAGGCAATTGTTTATATACAAATACTAATCATAGAAACTTTTAAAGAAAATCACAGTACTTGAGTGAACGAGAAAGAATTGTTCCAAATACAACGGAAGTACACGAGTACGTCATGAACGAGAAACTAGGACCCCGGAAAACCCCAGAAACGCGTGCCGGCGCAAATAATCGGCCCCAAGTTCTGGCTGCCCTTCATGTACGTCACGTGAACGTCATACTCGGCGAGTAGTACGCTCCACCTCAACACACGGCTCTTCAGCTGTTTGACTGAGTGAAGTACTCCAGTGGTTGATGATCGCTTTGAACGGTGAAGTGCTTGCCGAACAGGAATATATCAAACTGTTTGCACTGCCCACACAAGAGAAGACATTCGCGCTCAATCGTGGAGTAGTTGACTTCCCTTGGCAACAGCTTTTGGCTTGCGTATGCTACGGAGTGCAGTACCTGTTCGTGCTCTTGCATGAACACAGCACCCAAACATCGTTCTGAGGCATCGGTTCTCAGAATAAACGCCCTATAGAGAGGTCTGGGGACTTCAGGATCGGACTGCTGGAGAGGAGTGCCTTCAATTACTCAAAACCCGTCTCATGCCTTTTTTCCCAGTTGATTATGTCGGTCGCCCTTTTCTTTGTTAGCTCCGTCAGGGGAGTGACATGTTCGCGTAATTGGATATAAATTCCTATAATATCCAGTTAATCCCAAGAAGGAGCTGACTTCGGTTTTATGTTTGAGGACGCTGAGAGAAAGTCCGTCTCATAAAACGTTCACGAATCAGAGTTCGCGTTATCTAAAAACGTTTTCTACGGGAGGTCCGAGATATCACTCAAGAAATGGGAACAGCTGATGGTTCCCAAAGAGTATTGAATGATGATACTGACGGTGGCACATCAAGGAATCCCGAGTCCTCGTTTCCACTTTTTTCCATCACAATCTGGCGTCCGCGACAGGACACTTTCTTCTTAACAACTTTTAGAGAGTGGATTCCGGAACGGTGCTGTAAGGGAACAAGATTATGGATACCACATAATTAATAGCACTCGATAAAGAAGTGGGATACGCGGGTGGAGAAGTTCGTGACTGGGTGGAGTAAGAATACGTCAGGCAAAGGGAAGAACGAGTCAGGTTGCGAGAAGATGCGCGTGAGGCAGCCAAAGGAGCACAAGATACGGCAGAAATTGAGTTACGCAGATTTCGCCAAGAGCAGAAAGTTCTACAAATGCGTCTTCAGCTGCGAGGAGGTAACGGAACCTCGGTAGATACCAATCCGCAGGATGCCGGAGGTGGGGAAAGCTCAGGAGCGCAAACTAACCATCGAAGTCCCCATAAACTAATTCCAACATTTAATGTAAAACGAGATGACCTGGATGCGTACATCCAACGCTTCGAACGAGTTGCGAGCAGCCAGAACTGACCCCGAGAGAAATGGGCGATGTCTGTGTCTCACCGGCGAAGCGCTGACAGTTGTAGGCAAGATGACCCCAGAAGAGTCATTTGACTATGCAAGGGTCAAGCTCAGCCTATTGCAGAGGTTCCGCTACACCACCGAGGGATATCGCGAAAAGTTGTTCCGGGAGAGCAAGCGAGAAGAGTCAGAGACGGGGGAAGCAATTCGCGGCTCGGCTCCTCAGCTACTTCGACCGCTGGATTGAGACGGGCGAGACCCCAAAACCTTTCAGAGCGCAGCTCTTAGGCGCCCGTTTCCGGCTTGAGCGGCGTCGCCGTCGCCGCCGGCGTCGGCGTAACCGCGCGGTGCATTGTGGGTAAATTTCCCCGCTAAATTCAGCGGAAAATTTTCTCCCGCTAAATGTAGCGGAAAATTTCCCAGCTAAATTTAGCGAAAAAAGTTCCCCACTAAATTTAGCGGAAAAATTTCCCAGCTAATTCTAGCGGAAACAATTCTCCGCTAAATTTGGCGGAACAATTGCCCCGCTAAATTTAGCGGAAAAAACTTCCCCGTTAAATTAAGCGGCAAAAATTACCCGCTACATTTAGCGGAAAAATTCCCCGCTATTTTTAGTGGAAAAAATTCCCCGCTAAATCTAGCGAAAAAATTTCCCCGCTAAATTTAGCAGAAAAATTTCTCCGCTATATTTAGCGGGAAAATTTCCCTAAATGGGAGGCGAGCAGGAGAAGATGAGAGGCTTAGCCTTCCTCTCCGTACATTACCCTCCTCCTCCTCAAGAACTGCGCTCTAATTCGGCGTTACAGGGGATTGTCAACGTCTTTCATTTTTTTAAGGACTGGAGAGACTTGACAGTTGGCGATCAGTTCCTGAAAAAATGCAGGACCAAACTGGCTATATTCTTAAAGGAGAGAAATTGCAAGCGTCTTGAGAATTTGGCCACAGCAGCTGACCATCTCTCAGAAGCGCAGGGACAAACTTGCGGCTAAAATGGTAGAAGAGGAAGTGGGACACAAGGGCGGAGCGCGGAACAAAGAAGGTGGTCGACCGCAGCTTCAGACCAAGGAAGCGGGCCGTGGTTTTCTCTGCAACAAGCCGGGTCACATAGCGGCCGATTGCTGGACTTGTTCCAAGAACAAACGCAGCCCTGTGTGCTGGAGGTGTCGAAAGGCTGGGAACAAGTCTGAGACGTGTACCTGGAAGCCATAAGGAAAGAATGACAAGGCGCCCCAGGCTTCCTTTGTGATTGGGGATCTCGACAAAGAAACACCAGGAGAAGAGACATTTGTCCTCCTGAAAATCGGGGACATTATACCAATTGTAAATGCGGCAATGGGAAAGGCCCCGCGATTTCTGGTGCAAAATATGCCAGTAGTGAGGGGAAGTGAGGAACCGAACAGCAACAGTATTACGAGACAGTGGTTGGAACACTGTCGTAGTAAGGAGGATCTGGTTTCAGATCATCAGCTAACCGGCTTAATAGCTCAGCTTTCCTTATTGATAGGACAATGAAATACCTACCGAAGGCTGAGATCGAAGTAAAAACACCGTATTTTGCGGGGAGCATAACGGCCAAATGCATGGAGGATCTGTTATATTATCTGGTACTCGGAAACGTCAATGGAGTGAGATGGGTCGATGATCTTGATGAGGAATGGCACGGAAAACGACCAACAAGGTCTGGAGAGAACAAAGAGGAAGTGTCCTCTAGGGGGACCGCAGAAGAGAGCGAGATTGCCGAAGGACTTGCCGTGAGCGAGAAAGAGTTGAAACAAGACAGGGAAGTCTTGAAGAGAAATGGAGAATGTGCGGGGCGCTGAAAAAGGCAACCAGCAAGACAGCGAGTTCCGAATAACCAGTCAAAACATTGGAACCCACAGAAATGGACCGCATCAAGCTGGGAACAGCCCAGAAAAATGAAGAAACGCCGAAGAAGTACTTAGCGGCCGTTGAGAGAAAGTCCCTCTCAGAAACATTTCAGCGAATCTGAGTTCCCGTTATCCAAGAACGTTTTCTACGGGAAGTGCGAGACATCACTCAAGCAATGGGAACAGCTGATGATTCCCAAAGGGTATCGAATGATGATACTGAACGTGGCACATGAAGGAATCCCGAGTCCTCATTTCCAACTTTTTCCATCACAGTCACTCTTCTAAGCGTCATTGTGGGAAAGCCTTGTGGCAATCTTTTTGGGAACAGTATTGAAATCGGGGGTAAAAATGCGAAAACTGATCGATGGATCTCTAAGAAACAATTACCTTGCGCAAATTTTGTAGATTGGTCAAGCCTCTGATTGTAGTTGGCGTCAACACTGCAATCGCAACATGAGCCATTAAACCATTGATTAAAAAGTTCATCAACAATTTGTTTAATAAACCGACTTACCATGACGGCTACTACATCATCTAATGCTCGTCGAGCCTGACACTCAGATGGCGAAGACGGCACTCGTGTAACTCTCACCCCTTATCAAACACATTTCCTCTAAAAATACTACGAGTTCAGAATTGTAGACATGTTCTGACGGCCTCCAGTGTATTGCGGAGCCTAAAATATTGCACAAGTATGGGACATCAGGGATGTGAGGCGTCCGCCGCGATGAGTGGAATGCTTTTTTCGTCATTACCCTTCTTTTAGTAGCACTACATGTTCTATCAAAATACATTTAAGTTCAATGGAGAATCGATATCAGCGTTGCCGATTCACATCGGTGAAGAGCTATCCGGTCTGAATTGTTTTTATATCTGGACACACGACAGACGAGGCCGACGCGCAGTACGCATTCCCAAACTCGGGAAGCAGACGATGCAGGCCTGCGTTCGTCGGCAGTTACCTGGGCAGGTGTAGAGTACAATTTGGACGCCAGTATCATGATACGGATGCATGGAAGTCAGAATAACGTCCGCATGAACCGAATAAAACGTGTTTTCATGAGGGCGTTGAAGACCTTGCGGCGGTGTCTCACATCGTTGATGCTTCGCTGGCGAACACCACGGTGCGTCGCCTACGAGGCGGGTGCCTCGAAGCTTCCGTCGAAGAGGCTCATCTCTAAAAACTAATTCCTCAGCAAAAACAACAAAAAGCATCTTTTATCACTTTTTTATATGTTAAACAGAGGAGGTGGATTGAACTTTTGGCTATTTCGAAATTTCCGGGCACCGCTGCCCACATTGCTTTTCCTGGCTCTCACATAGGTCGCTTCTACTTATACTGGAGATTTTAGTCATTTAATTAAAACCCAACAAAACGAGGCTTTGAAGATTTAATACAAGCAATTCAATTATTAGTTTAAGAGAAGAAATAAAAAGAAATATTGTATCTAAAACCCAAATTCAAGTTGAATAAAAAAATTAAGAAATCTCGTAATGTATCTTCTTTTTGGAGCTCCTATTTGGACTCAAAATGGCTTTTTTAATGTTTGTATTTTAGTGTAAAGGCGTATTTTTAAGTAATTAGCCGTCCACCTAAATTTGTGTGACCTGCAACCGTGTTTCACGGTGTTTTTCTTAACTACGTGGGTTTTATGCAAATTCCAGAAAATTACGACATGATCTCAGCAAAAATAAAATAAATTCTTTTACAAAAGAAAATAACTTTTATTGGAGTTTATACATTTCTTTATCCAAATTATTTTTTGTTTGTACATATCCCAGACATGAGAAAACTGCCCCGTCTCCTTCGGAATGGGATGACCCTACTGGCAACAACGAAAAAATGGCATCAGTGGAAGGGAGAGGTTCACTCTTTGGACTGTAGATTTTGTTCCCAACTGATTACAGACAGTTTCATGGTGTCAAATGAATGCTTTCTAAAGCTCGCTCCAGCATCCGCGCAGCAGCACAAAAATGCTCGGCATAGTCCATTTTTAGACTGCCCGTTCTTCCTGCAAGCCTGCCTTCCACTGACGTCACGGCACTGAAAAGCGAGGGTATATTTGAATGTTGATTTTGGCATCATTTTCATTTGCCGATTTCACAATAACTATTCTGAATTTCAGGATACCAAATAGCATCTACCGGGAACGGCAAAGGCCGGTGATTCCGAAAGTAGAGTAAGCTCGGCTAGCTAAACAAATCGCCAGAGTACCCTTTAACGGCTTGTGACGAGCTCAGCTCGTCACGAGTGATCGTCCATTTTCTGGTTTATGACTAGCTCGCCTTGTCACACCTTTTTTGGCGCAGTTTCCATGGTTTATGACGAGGTCAGTTCGTCAAACGTAGTTTCACGTGCTGACCTCGTCAGCTCGTCAGAACAAATTAAACCATAGTGGTACAAACTTTTCATAAAAACTCTTACCATTAAGAGGTGTAAAAAGTTTCCGTTTCTTGTTAAATCCACCAGGTGCGCGCGTGCACCATCCCGCTTTGAAAGTGTGTGTTTATCCCATGCACGTAAATTGCGATATTCAGACTTTTCCAAGTGTTGATTGAAGGGAGTTACCCCGTTGAGCTAACGTGCACCGGTGTTAGCCGATTCACACGACGGACCAAGCGGTGATTTTCGTCCGAGGACCGTGTACCACGTGACTGTCACGTCACCGGTTCCTGCGATCCGCGCCTCGTCCGCGGACGCGCGCACTGCTAGCAGTCGAGCGCCTTTTCACTCGCGGATTTTTGGAGGCAGATTGACTCTGAAAAGCGTTTAGTATGGCAACAATGCAATGTTTTTTTTTGTTTGTTTTTTACGAATAAAACCAAAATGGCGCATTGTTGTGTTTTGTGCGTTCGCTGGTTCATTTTGTCGCGCGAATTCTTGGTTCCACGCGTGAAAGAAACTGCAGAAACTTCGTCCGGCTGACGCGACGCAGGTCCGATATTCTCGGGTCCGTGTCAAGAAGCTTCCGTCAAAACTCGCCTTGCAGGACGCAATAATTCTTGCACGCCCAATAGGGCTTTCACCGAGCCAGACGTTTCTTGTGGCGGTGTACTTGAATGTTGTGCGCGAGCGCGGAGTGCGTGAAGGCATCTCCAAGCGCCCTTCCGCGAGCCCAGAACTTCGTCGCTTCTACGCCGAAGCCTCCTCGAGCAGGACCATGCCCGTGTCACTGTCATGCCTTGGGTTAGTAAAGCCAGTGGCGCTTCGCGCGAAGCCTATCACGGTGTTCTGTCTCGATCTGTACGTAACAGCGGCATACGATATCTTTTATCGCGGTAGCAAATGTCGATTTCTCTCTCGGAGAACGGTTCCACGGTGCGATGTGGTCTCTCTTTGCCGTCAGCTTCCACTGTTGCCTAGGAAAACGCTGTGTGTTTTGCAGGCTGCAGTCTGAGCAGTTCAGCTCTGTTTAAAATTGAATTACTTGTGCGGCGGAGGATTGAAAATTCAGATATTGTGCGGATGATATTCCTAAAAGCAAT
The DNA here is from genome assembly GCA_037355805.1 of Ixodes ricinus. Lineage (NCBI taxonomy): Eukaryota > Metazoa > Arthropoda > Arachnida > Ixodida > Ixodidae > Ixodes > Ixodes ricinus. The sequence goes on along the minus strand of JAZHYW010028027.1, from coordinate 19,250 downwards.
GACAATATCATTTCATTGTTTTCTGAAAAACACAATTTTATCCGACGATCCCTTTAAGCTTAGCAGCAATCATAGATACAACAAATGACACAAAACAGTCCGAAGGTACCCTTCTAAAACACAAACAATCCAGATACTTAAATGCACAAAGTAAAGATAATATACAGTGTGTTTGCTTTTAATTCGAACAGACATATTTAAAGAAAAAATCCGTAAGAAGTACACTAATGCTGCATGTTCAGGTGAGTTAGACGGCCAGGAGGACATAATTTTGGGGGCGAACTGTAATTCTCAGTCGAATAATTAACTCATATTTGTTAATTCACTTTTTAAAGTGAAAATACATGTATAGTTCTAAATGAAAACTAGCTGAGCGTCATGAAAATACACTAAATTAGTAAATTTGAGGAACAATTGAAGCACTTGGGAAGCGCGAGGGAGCGCTAAAGTTACCACTCGGTGCAGCAGGCACAAGACTGGCGGTGAGAAAAGCCGAGTATAATGTTATTAGGTTTTAGGTGACAGTCAGCAAGTTCCTATTTGGAATTATATGTTTATTTTCGCCAATAAAAAATAGACTAACAAATTTTTGTTAATTATTTTACTTATTGAAAAATTTATTTAATAAATTTTGTCAATCTGGACGTATATAACTCACCTGCACGGAACGTATAACAGTAGCCTTCGCGGCATTTTTTTAAATATTAATTGGTTTGAGTTAAAAGTTAAACACCCTGAAGCTAAAAGCAGCACATAAAGAGTGCACGCAACAAGAGCTGTCCCAATCGTTAAGAAAAAGTCTGAATTTAGGCACGAAGGAACATTTGTATTTTTCACGTCCACCTTTAGACTCCGGCCGTTGTTTTCAGCTTGAAACGAATGTATGTATCACTGTGAGAGATATGTGCTAAAGACATATCATAAAGGGTGTTTTCGTTATATCACCCACCTAAACACAGGTGCCTTGGAGATCCTGGACCGTAAGTGCTGCATTTAGCTGTCTGTTTCACAAAGATAACACATCAATCGGTATTTATAGCACAATGCAACAAACCCGGGGCAGAAACTTGCGCTTCGGTGTTGCAGATGAACTCCAATCCAACCGACTGCCCCGGGCTCCGGGAGGCTCGGCCTTATATAGGCGCGAGCCCTCTGGCGGCGGCCCCCCTTTTTAAAATAATCTTTTCATTTCACTAAATTTTACAGAAATGCATTTGTCAAACTGTATTTAAGTACTGCAAATTCGGTATTTCAAGTACAATTGTAGATAAATACAATTAAAACAAAAACACAGAAGACGTCGGTATGTTTAGGGAGCCAGAGGCCGGTAGGCCCTTGAGATATGTCGACACAAGTCCTTTTCTCTCGATAAGGAAATGGCCTTGGTTGTTCCAGGCGTCGCTTTTCCACCCCTCGGAGATTCGTCCGTCACTCAAAAGTCGTGCAAATAAACTTTTTCCGTCTCTCCCACCTATGTCCTTTAACTGCACGGCACGCAACTTGCCAGATAGAGTATAGTCATGTGCCTAATTACGACGCACTGATTGGCTGACTCGGACCGTAGCCTTCGCCGTTTCCCAAGTTTGCCGATAACCCAAGGTCCAGGCTGATGCAAACGGCGGAAATTTGCTGGCGATATCGCGACGTAAAGCACAGCAGATTCCACCACATTTTTCTTTTTTTCGTAAGAGCGACGTCGCAACAATGAAAACATCGCATCTTGCGAATGAGGCATGTCTATATACAGTACACGTACATTCATTAAGAGCTCCCGGGATCACCGAATTGAACGGCCGCGCACAAGAAAGTGATCTTAATCTTATTTCTGCTTCGGTCCCGCCTTGCCAGCAGGTTGTAATGAAGTCTCCGAACCAAACAAAAGCGGAAAATGGGGCTTTTGAAGCAACCTGCGATGCGCTGACAGGAGCTGTCACCGACAGCCGCGGCGTGGCGTCTTCTTCCCGCCCGGAAGTCGTTGTCATCTCTGCGCCGCAGCTGCGTACGCGGACAGGCTTCTGCGGAGACAGCCGAGAGTATTGAAAACAATCTGGATTATTTCGATTGCTCGGATATGAGAAGTGCGCAAATACAAAGAAGGCAGTAGCCAGTGCCAATTGAACAAAAATAATTATTAATTCATTTAACAAACCTCAACGTAACCCTATTTAGTAACCAAGTGAATTAGTACGTAAAGTTTTCTGCACGCGAGAAAAAATAACTATATTGCATCAATATAGTATAGACAGGTGTCGTCGGGAACGGCAAATGCCAGCATCATTTTCTTTTTGCTGGGAATTGCCGCCGAGCTGGGGCGTCTGTGACATTAGAACGTTCTAGAATAGAAAACTCCGGTACTCTGGGCCTTAAGACAACGGACGAATCCCGGCGCAGCGATTCCTGGCATCACCTGCATTATACCGCGTAATTCATTCAGATCATTGGCTATTTAAAAAGACCGCGAAATATATTCTTTTTTTTTTGCGTATTAGGCGAAACGTTTGTACAGAGGTGGCTGAACGTAAAATATTTTGTGTATCGAAATTAAAAAAAAATGACCTAAGGAATAAACAAGGCGCCCGTTTGCTAACAAAAGGTGACTTACTGAGCCGAAAAGTATATATAAGACATGGATGGAATAAACGTTGAACTTGATTGTCAGGCGTTGTATGTCGGCTACTTTTTTCTGTCTGTACTAGTGTTTTCACTTTTAAACACCCCGGCCTTACGTTCACCATCATGTTCACCATAAACGTTTCAGAATAAAGAACAACAACTTCAGAACATAAAAAATAAGAAACATAGAAAGAAGTATTGGTTATGATAGCAGATACCGACTCAAGTCTAACGAAAACGAGACACCAACAAGTACTTCAGGTTTTCATATCAAATCGTGGTCACCATGTAAACAAAAGGCAACGCTGGGAAGTTGGTCGGATCGACCTGGCTCTCGCTCTTGCAAGCAAACTTCTGACAAAACTCACACGTACGTGCCGTTTGTTACCTCGTCGTGCAAACTAATCAAACAATTCAGGTCTTTGATAATTGCGCAGTGGACTGTTATTGCAAGATTAGCCTCACCCCATGACAATAAACAGAGGGAAAAATCGATAGTGCAGGTTGACGGGAAGACGAAACAGCTCTGTTGACCTTTCCCGGTGGCTCCGACCTTTAGAGTGTTATTGCAAGCTATCACCTCCACGCCCAGTCCGATCTGTAGCAAATTGAATCTGGCTAGAAGAGCGATCCAATGTTTGGATTATCGTGGAAAAAGTTACCCATCCGTCCTTACGGAGGTATATACACCAGGGGTCCTTGCGCCCTTCGATCGGCGCGGGAGCCTGCCAGAGAAACATGGAGCGCTCCCTGGGGGATTTCGATCGTTTGTAAAAACAACCGTATACGGGCCTCCGAGGCAAAATTCGCGCTCGCTTTCATTGCGAGGCTGCGGGTATGTGGCGCACAAAGAGATCTTAGGAGGGCAGTCACATGAACGACCTTATGCTGGGAGTTTCATTTTCATCTTGAGTCTCTTTCGACATTTCGCCGTCAAGAGGCGTGACATGAGGGGACCGATTCACCAAATCGCCGTCATGTATCGACTAACAACACAATTTGCAGTGCGCAGTGTCCTGTCTTCCCACCTTCTTCCTTTTCGGAGCCGCACACACACATTCAGACACACACATACACGCATCGAAACCTAAATAAAGGAATACCGATGCAAACGAGAGTTGAGGTAAAACAGAAAGTGATGACGTGGAGTTAAGTCGACGTCCACGAGACGACATGCTCCGAAAGAGGGGCACTAGGGCGCCGCAGAAACAAAGATAAATTACGTTCCGTCTAGAGGTTTTAACTCATAAACGAGCCAGGCATATAATCATACTTAGGTCAAATACTTTGAAATAGAAATTCAGTTAAACATATAACTATTTTGCCGCAAAAGTAGCTAAATTACGACTAGTATGATAACGTACAAATGTAAATATTTAAAATTATGCAATTCATTCAGATAAATAATGTAATTACTTTGTAAATATTTTTGAAAGATATTCCCGACTTCAATAAAGCTAATGTGACCGAGTTTCCGTCTCAAAAATATTATGTTTGATTTAAATTCGAACATACTTATTTAACAAAAAAGTCTTGAAAAGTTAACCAATGCCGTCTCTGCAAGTGAGTTATACGGCCAGAAGAACACATTGTATTGGCCTATATAATTTAACTATAATAAAATTATAATATTTATTAGTAAAAATAAAGAATGGTTTCAATTAGAAGAGAGCCTGCAGCGTCATCAAAAACAAACCAAATTAGCACGTTTTATAAGGACTTAAGGCACGTAAGGAGCACCGGGAAATAAGTAGAATAGCGCAAAAATAACACAAAGACAAGTGGAAGACACAAAACACAAGCGCTGTGGGTTCCCGAAAATTAACCACTCATGCAACCGGTGCAACCAGATGACCCGACTTTCATCCGCGAATTCAGCGCCAGCCTCACACCTGTTCTGCATGTGGTAATATTATTTCTCCCCGTGCTTCTCACGAGCGTCAAGTCTTTTGAAAGTTACTAATTTAATGGTTCACTATGACGCTCAGCAAGTTTCTAATTGAAAGAAGCATCTGTCCAATTCTGAATAATTAAAAACATTAATTAAGAAATTCTAGGTATTATTCGACCTTTGTGGCGATTAACCCACTATAGCGTTTGCCCGTATCCCTTAGAATATTATCAATGACTTTCATCTGAGTTTTAATGTATTCTTAACAAATACATTAGAAACTCAGTTCAAACTCATTGATAATGTTTGTAGGGGATAACTCACCATCGTAGATGGCATTAGTGTACTTTTCACGGCTATTTGTTAATAGGCTAACTCGAATTAGGATCAAACACTCTCTATATTTGTTCACTAACCATCTTACAGTTTAGGATACGGTATAGTATGGTATTTCTTATTCATTACATCTTGTGGTCCCGTTTCAATGACATTCATTGTATACGATAGATTCGCACTGACGTAATTTGGTCCTCCTTTCTGGCGGCCGGGCTTCGCACGCAGTAGCCTTTACTGTGCATATCCTACGAGCAGTAATACACGAGCGTCGCGAGCGAGCGTGACGACGAGTGAGCACAGCTTCATTACCGCTTCGTTTCTGACTTGATCTGCGGGCGAAGCAAAGCTAGAAGCTGCGAGGACCAGCGCTTTGTGCGTTTCTGCCCAGCTCGCGCGCTCGAGCAAAGCCTGAAGGCACAAGGAGCTTTCGTGCACGCGCTTCAAGTTTGCCGTCGCTCGCACATAAGGTGAAACGAAGTATAACAGTCGTGGTTTGGCCACCAGAAAGGAGTGAAGGCTGATATGACGTCACGTGCAACCCATGCATAAAGCGAGGTGCTGAGTTCCGGAGTATACGGGCTCGTGTTGTTCTTATCATCTCGCAAACACCACCAATACTGTTATTAATATTTTCATCATGGCAGTCCTAAACAAGCAATTATAAGTGCTAGTAGGCGTTGGAGGGTCTCAATAGTGGATCAAGCTCGGAATTATTTTGGCAATTATCGACACGAGCGCGTGATCACACACTCTATGTTTAGTCACGAATATATTATTTTGATCCTTTCACAACATCCTGACAACGAAAGGCGCTCTCGCTTATTTTTTTATATCTTCTGAGCCCCTCTGTGGGTGCCGCAACCCTCAAGGCGTACTGAAACGAAATTCTAGCACACACATTTGAGTGATTAAAGGTTAACTATGTTGTGGCAACACCACAAAGCCACATTTTTTTTTTTGCACAAAAAAGACAAAAAACGTTTCTGCTTACAAATAATAAAACGATTACCTAAATTCATCTATGGTAGCATGTCTCCAAGCTACTCTGATTACGCGTCACATCGTCCCCGAAAAACAGCGCCGCTCTTCGGAGGTGCGGCGCCGAGCACCAAGCGAGCGTACCCTGTCAAACAAGGCCGAACTGGATTTTCCTTCTCTCCCGCGCCCATTCAGCCCTTGCGGCTAAGGAATAGAAAGGAAGATGGGGAAAGGGGTTAGGCCAAGAGCGTGAAGGTCAGTGTAGCTTTAAAGCGCAGGAGACTCACTCTCTTCCGCTCGTGTCTACTCACGTGTCGTCCAACCAGTCACCGGTCATCTCGAACGGCTGGGTTGTAACACGCCGACGCCACCAAGTGGCGACTCTCATAACCATGTCAGCTTCGCCGTAGCCTTGCCCATGAAGGGAAACATGGCGTAACGAATGCGCCGGAGGCGCCATATCTTTTAGTGTATAGGTTAAAAGCATAAAAAAACAACGGACAAGTGAACGAGATCAACACCGCAGAGCGCTACCTGCAACCGAAGTTTAGTCACGAAGAGCAGTAAACAAGTCGAGGTATTTTGGATATATACATACTGTGAAATTAAGAGCACGAGATGAAATAACTGCAACCTTATCACACCAATGCTTATCAATCTACCAATTACTCTTTGAAGGATTTGAAGAAACGCCGCCTAAGACTGCAAACAGGGCCATCGATGGAGCGCTGACACACGTGCCTGCAACGCACGTCGTTATGAAGAACGTTTCGGATGTTTCCCTTGTAGTTTTGTTTCGGTTTCTGGCTAAGATAATGGTGTTATCAAACTTCAGGACACACCCACATCTGTTACAGTGTACTGCCAGCTTTCCCGAGGGTGACGATCTTACTGACAGTGCATGTTCCCTGAGCCTGTAATTTATACAACGACACGACTGGCCTCTTTCACTTGTCGCTGTTCTTTTAGCGCTTTTATACTCTAAACTATTAATCACCAACTAGCCCAAATGCATGCCCTTCTACGCGCCATATTTCCCGAGACGCATCGCGTTCTCTGATGGCTGCTCTTCGAGTGCTTGCCAGAATCGGCCGTTTAGGGCGAAAAAAATAACCAACCGTTCAAAATACAAGCTTGCGATTGCCATTGTCGGATATTGTTAATTATGTCTAACTTATTTCTGAACGTAAGATACGTATATCCCTTTTCATTTCAGTATTAAACAAGATAGAGCAGACGCTCTATCTTCTTTCGCCTATGACTTAGGAACGAATTATCAAAAATACAAAACCAGATAAAAGTTGTTTCAATTGTAATTCAGATTTGAGAGTTCCTGATGTTGATAATTTAATTAAATTAAGAACTACAATTACTTTTCTCCAAATGTGGTGATACAATTACAAATCACTCAAACATAATTACCTCAAACTCCCGTACGAAAGCCCACAACGACAGTTTGCTCACCTCATTCATTATCCTGGGCCTTCATTCGGAATTTTATAGTAAACATCTGTATTTGAAATGCTGGAATTTAATTACTACGCGAGTGGGATAGACGTCGAACGCATACCACATCTATTTCCTTTCTAGACCGATGGTGGAGCAGAAAAGTACATACCTTGCGAACCAATAGATCATCTGATTCGCACCACGTGACTGCGCTTTTAATGTTCACCTGCCGACCACAAGCATGCCTATTGCTGCGATGTCAAAGAAGACTGATTATTTCAACAAACACGTGGTATTCACTGAACTGTCAGACTTTCACCCCGAACTGATTTTCTTTTTTCTAGCGTTATTGGAGCGCAATTTTCTATTTCCCGATGAACTCCGGCATTTCGAGTTATCGTGGTTCAAAAAGACTTCCAAGAAAGAAGGAAGATGCATCCTGTGAGAAGCTGCGAGGGGACCCTTTTGATGTTGTCCAATCTGTTTGAACGACCTTGGCCGGGATTTCAAGAAGCAAAAGCATGCGGGCGAACTTGCTTGGAAACATCATATTCAAAGCCTTGAGACTCGACGAAATAAAACAACGTACAAGACGAGATCAAAATCTAAAACCTGGCCAGAAATAGGGGTATGGATTCACCGCGATGAAGAGTGACCCGAATCGATACATTTCATCCGTGTACCATGTTGTGCATTGTTAGTTGTACAAAAAGGGAACTGGGAATTGGAATATTACGTGATCAACTCTACGACACTGCAAAATTAATTGCACTTCAACCGCAGCGTGTTTCTCGACGAAGTATATCATCGAAGCAAAAGAACGGGGCCGCAATTGTGCGCTGCTCCGCTGCGAAGTCCGTTGAAATGCGATTGCATTGTGTTTCGCGATTGAAGGCCCTATTGTGCTTATTAATTGGGATAAACCTCATACACCAACAGGCGGCCTTGACGTGACGCCAACGTGGTGGCGTTGCTATCGGCAGAGCACATGTGCGGACGCACTATGCGAATTCGGTTCCAGCGCACACAATAAACATAGTAACATTCTTATTCGTAAAAAGGGGTAAGAGAGATGTAAGTTAGGAAAAACACACTTCATACAAGATTTTTGAATACCAGCGTGTGTAACAAGGGTGTGGTGATAATTTTACCCTTTACACGCCCTTTTACGGCCCACTTGTAGCGACGGTGTCTGAAATCGTGTGAAATGGTGCATGAACGAATTTACGTCCTTCATTTCTACGGCGTGCAAGGAGCGTAATGGTGATGCAGTCGAATACAATCACGGATTTCATGGCCGTTCATGTTTATTGCCTTTGATGAAACTGTTGCTGATGTGTGGCGGTACAAACACAGAGTATGATAAATCGCCACACGAAGTCACGTATGATTAAAGAGTGGTAGAGAATCGTTTTTGCAACTCCAATCGAAGTTCTCCGGCCGACACGAGCCGAAGGTTACGTGTCGTGCGTGCATCAGTTCTATCAGTTCAGCTTCCATTTAAAAAATTCGTATCCGCACGCAAGCGATGAACGAAGAACGTGGAAATGTACAGCCCAGGCAGTACACGGTATTGCGCCGATATTGAACTCAAATCGGAAAAATTGTGCCGATACCATACCAGCCGATGTCTGTGAAAAATCAGATGGGTCGCGCCCACGCCATCCTGGCATAGCGTTCTCGACGCCGTTTTCGGTTGAGTGTCAAGAGTGTCCTCTGTGAATCGGCTATGCCGGCGAGGTATCTATCTCTTGACCGCTTCATATCCGACGTTGAAAAACCCAAGAAATAAAAGATTAGGCAAAGAGCGAATCTGGCTGATTTTTGGCCTCGAGAAAGGCCTCCTGCTCTGAAGCTTTGAACAAAGTGTGGCGCCCTTGTTATGAACGATGCACGAGGAACACGAATAAAGACGACGACGAGGCCAGTTGATCTAATCCCATCCAGGTGTACGGACTGCTTTATTTGTCGTTCTTAACAGAACGATACTTGGTGTCAGAAGTGGGATCATAATCACTGCACATCATGACTGATCTTCCGCCGCCAGAAACGCTGAGGTTGGGCGAGCATGCCGCTGAAAACTGGAGGAAGTTCAAGCAAAGAATGGAGCTCTTTTTGTTGGCCACGGAACCCACCAAGCCTCGGACTCAGCAGCAAAAGGCCGCTATCTTTTTGCATATCGCGGGGCAGGAGGCTATTGATGTCTTCAATACATTTGGACTACCAGCTGAGGAAGCCACAAATTACGACAGCCTGGTAAGAAGATTTGAAGAGTACTGCCTCCCGAGATGTAATGAAACCTTTGAGCGTTACGTATTCCGGACGCGGCAACAAGAGGAAGAAGAACCATTCGAACAGTTCTACCGTGACATACAGCTGAAGGCGAGGACTTGCGGATTCGGCGAACTAATGGAGTCAATGCTGCGTGACCAGATCGTTTATGGAACGTCAAGTAAGAAGCTGCGAGAGAAGCTCTTGCGAAAAAAGGATTTAACCCTGGAAATGGCAGTCGAATGTTGCAAGGCCGAAGAAATAGCCGATATGCACAGTAAAGCATGGAGTGCCGCAACACCTGTCAGGGAGAAGAGGGAAGCAACGCTGGAGGTGGAACCCGTTGAGACAAACAAGCACGGAAGTAAGGTCGGGGGAAGGCTCGGTGGTAAGAGAAAATGTGGCTTTTGCAACTATGTCCACCATCCTCGACAATGCCCAGCTTATGGGAAGACGTGCTCAAAGTGCGCAAAAAAGAACCATTTTGCAGCATGCTGTAAGACCAAGCCGACTGGTGTCCACGAAGTCGAAGAAGCCAGTGAGGGAGACAGCGAATTTGATGCCCTCGAAATTCTAACAGCCAGCAGCTCGCGGCCCAAAGGCAGCCGTGACTGGACAATCACAACGTTGATAGAAGGAAAAAAAGTGGAGCTCAAGGTAGACACCGGTGCTCAGGCTAACCTACTTCCGCGCGCATTGTTTCTGAAGATTAGAGCCAAACAACAGCCTAAACCAACGGCTGCAATTCTACGCAGCTATGGCGGTGGACTCATCCAACATCTGGGAAAAGTCCGGTTGTCCGTATCCATCGGAAACAAGCAAGGACTGATGGATTTCTTCGTTGTGAAGAAAGGACGGCAGGCCATTATGGGCCTGAAGGCGTGCGAGTACTTCGACCTCATCAACAGGGTCAACACTGTGGGGCACGAAGACCAACTGCGCCGGAAAGTAGAAAGCGAGTTTCCATCTCTCTTTCGTGGTCTAGGATGCGCAAAGAGACCATACAAGATGGTTCTTCGTGAAAACTCCATCCCGGTGGTACAACCAGCTCGTAGGGTACCGCACGCACTCAGAGCGCCTCTCAAGGCAGAGCTGGATCGAATGGAGGAAGCCGGTGTCATCGTGAAAGCGCAAGAACCTTCAGACTGGGTGAGTCCCTTAGTGATAGTACGCAAGAAGAACAATAAGTTGAGAATATGCATGGATCCCCGTCATATAAATGAAGCACTCAAGAGAGAGCACTTTCAACTTCCTCGAAGAGAGGAAATTGAAGCGGACTTGGCGCACGCCGCATATTTCAGCAGGCTTGACGCCAACAGTGGTTTTCATCAAATACCGCTAGATGAGGGCACATCTCGAGTCTGCACCTTTAGTACGCCTTTTGGGCGATACCGATTTCTAAGACTACCTTTTGGACTCGCTTCAGCTCCAGAAGTGTTTCAGCGTACCATGAGCTACCTTCTAGATGGCCTTCCAGGCGTCCGGGTGTATATTGACGATGTCTTGATTTGGGGTGCAACACAAGCAGAACATGACCAACGCTTGCACGGAGTGCTCAACGCCATACAAGCTGAAGGACTAACCCTAAACTTCGAAAAGTGTGTCTTTGGGGTAAAAGAAATTACCTATCTAGGGGATAAGATTAGTGCTGCTGGCATTGAGCCAAATCCAGACCTTGTAAAGTGTGTGGCAGCGCTACCTACTCCGTCAAGTAAAAAAGAAGTTCAGAGGTTGTTAGGGGCTGTCAACTACTTTGGCAAATACTTGCCTCATCTGTCAACGCAGACCGAGTCCCTGCGTAAACTCATTAGGCAGGACACTGTTTTTGAATGGTTGGGGGTGCATGAAAGTGAGTGGCGTCAGATACGAAAAATGTTGACTGAAGCGCCGGTGTTGACAATTTTTGATCCCGCTAGGCCTACCAAGGTCTCAACAGACTCTTCTGCCTTTGCTCTGGGTGCTGCATTGTTCCAGCATGATGGACAAGATTGGAAAGTGGTGGCATATTCTTCAAGAGTCCTTACAGACACAGAGCGTAGATATGCCCAGATTGAAAAGGAGGCATTAGGAATTGTATTTGGGTGCGAGAAATTTAACGAGTTTGTGCTAGGAAGGAAAGTATTAGTTGAAACTGACCATCAACCTTTAATCGCTCTTGCAAAGAAAAACTTGGGTGAATTGCCACCAAGGTTGCAAAGACTATTTCTTCGTTTGCTGAAGTTTGAATTTGATTTGCAGTTTGTCCCGGGAAAGAAGCTGGTGATCGCGGACACACTTTCTCGCATCTCTTGCGAGTCACAACTCGAAGAAAGCTCCACCGACGTTGAGATACATGCAAATGCGGTGCTTTCAACACTGGTAGGCCGCCGAACTTTGGGCAGCCTACAAACTGCCACATCAAATGATCCGGTCCTGCAGGAAGCGATCAACTGTTTAGAAGCGGGAAAACCAATCCTAGGTGAGTTAAAGACCGTCATGACAGAGCTTTCCGTGGTCAACGGAGTCTTGTTGAAAGGAAGCAAAGTAGTAATTCCTACAGCAATGCGCAAAGAAATACTTAAACGAATACATCACGGCCACCTAGGTCTCAACAAGTGCAAAGCAAGGGCAAGAAACCTTGTTTATTGGCCAGGAATGAATGCGGACATCACTGCACTAATCAGGCAATGTGAGACTTGCCAAATATTCACATACAGACAGCAAAATGAACCTTTGCATACACGTGAGGTACCGGAAAATCCCTGGGGCCGAGTTGGAGTAGACTTGTTCGAACTGGCTCGAAGACATTACCTAGTTGTTTATGATGCGTACTCCAATTTTCCGGAAGTGGAGGAGCTACAGGACGTAACTGCTAGTGGCGTGATAGCCAAACTTTCTGCAATTTTTTCACGTCATGGAATACCGTTAGAGGTCTGCACTGACGGAGGCCCACAGTTTTCTGCGAAAGAATTTAAAGACTTTTCTGTGCGGTATGACTTTATTCATACAGTGTCAAGCCCTCGGTATCCCCGTTCCAACGGCCTGGCGGAGAAGGGCGTCCAGGTGGTCAAGCGGCTGCTTCAAAAGGCGCGGGCTACAAGGGAGGATTTCTGGCTGGGTCTTCTCAGCTACCGTACGGCTCCACTGGAAGGCGGACGCTCACCATCAGAACTTCTTATGGGCCGCGGAATTCGAACACTTGTGCCAGACTTCTCCAGTGAACCAGCACCGCCTGTACAAAAACATGCACAGAACCTTCGAAAAGGACGACATCTAGGACGATTGCAGCCAGGAGACACTGTGCGGATTCTAAATAACGGAAAATGGGTCACAAAAGCCAGGGTGCAATCATACGTAGCCCCCAGGTCATACAACGTCATCACAGAAGATGGCAGGACGTTCCGCCGCAACAGGCTACATCTCTTGAAAACATGTGAACAATACGTTCAAGGAACAAATGACGATGACAATGACGACGACTCAGAAGTGGAAGATGAGGGACTATCGGAATCAACTCGAACAGACAATACAGATGAGCAAGAAGCTCGGACGCCGCATCAGTACGTCCAGCAAGCTCAAAGGCTGAATGGGCACACTTCACACATGTCAGGCAGAACAAGACGACCTCCACGGAGGCTAAGCTACGATGAAACATTCCAGCAGATTTCCTAGTTTTTTTATATTTTTTTCACTTTTTGTTCGTTCTCTGTTTCCTTCCGTTCTTTTTCTCTAATGGATTTGCCTGTTTCTGTGTATTCTCATTAAAAAAAAGAAAAAAAAACGGGAGAAAAGAGGATGTATCAATATGAACGATGCACGAGGAACACGAATAAAGACGACGACGAGGCCAGTTGATCTAATCCCATCCAGGTGTACGGACTGCTTTATTTGTCGTTCTTAACAGAACGATACAGGTAGTACAAGCTCACTTGACTGGGCCTCGCACTACTTACTCTCACCTTCGCTGAGATTATACTTTTTGCGCAGTTCTCTGAAGAAACAACGCCGCAAAGACAGTCGAAAGTGCCAGATTCTTGCCACCCCCCCCGCATAGCGTATTCGGATTCTTATCTCTTGTGTGGTGACGTAAAAATGCCTATGTTCCCGACACTTTTTTCACCCCGTTTTTTCTTTTGAAACGCGTGAAACGGCGTCGCTTGTTTCATGCTCTCGGAGTTTCAAGGCCCATACGTACAAGTGCCTTTGAGTGCGTTTTAGTGAGTCTGGAGTGCGTTGCGTGGAGAAACGAAAGCGAGTAACCGGCACATATCTGCTTTGTATGAGGCGTGGAATGAATGCGAGGAATAGCTTGGTACGCAACATACGAAGGAGGAGGTCGGTCCTGGTTTCCGCAGCCAGGCAACACAGTGAGATGCACTCAAACGCTCTCAAACGGCAACTGTGCGTAGGGCCCTTTGGCTTAGTCCGTGCGTCAACGCGTTGAAAAAATTTTTCGTTTTTTTGTGTGTGGTTTTGCGTTTTGCATTCAGGCAGGCATACTTCTAGATGTGTGGCAGTTTGAGATGCTCAAGTTTGTACCACCCAAAAGCAAGTACTGACGAGTTCAATTTCCGCGCGCGCCCCTGGGCAGCGCAGGTTTCTTATGCAAAAAGCAGAGGGAGATTAACTTCATTGTACATTTCCCTTTGAACTTTCCTTCCTGTTAGAGCGCCCACCTTCTGTTGTGTCCTCGTGTGGATGCGAGCGTGCGCTACGGCCGCTTTTAGCGAATCAGAGGGGTGGAGCGAAACACGTGACCGCTCTCCGTAGGGCAAAAACGCTTGGACAAAAATTTGTCACGCGACTCGCTCTGATGCGCTGATGGACTCACTGAGGTCATAGTCTTTACCGCTTGCCAGGTTATGGTGAGGTGTAGGGGGCCACGTAGGTCTAGCTTCGGAAGAAGCTCTTTAGTGTTCTCCGCTTTTGTGCGTTGCAGTCGCGGCCATGGGTTTTCGTCGTGAGCGGCCAGAATACGTCCTTGCCAAATTTTCGGTAATGGCCGTCTTCTTCGTCGGAGTACTTGGAAATATTGTGTTGTGTTTGTTGGACACGCTTCGACAAAGAACGTGCTCATAGGCGACCGTCAGAGAATGTGAGCGACCACTTTCATTCTCGACAATTGTGTTTGCGTTGCTCTGTGCTGCCCGAGTCGGATTATCGCATCTATCACGGATTACGTAATATCGCTGTTTTATTTGTAAGTACTCTAGCAGGCATGTTTCAGATAGTGGTCCTGTTTCCATCTTAATGGGCAATTTTGCCGTTTACAAACATGAACTGCCACTTGCGTCCCAAGCGACTCCCAATCTCTCGTCTTTGCAAGTCAGTCGAGTTTGCTTATGTCACCAGTGCTAAAAAGCACAGATGCTGCACGGAAAGCAAAGTTTGGAGGTTTTACTGGGCCTTCCTCGGTTGTACAATTTAAAGGGGGTCATTAAACGATATCGGGTAGGAATTTTCATGACTTTACACAGGCGTACTGGTCCTAGTGTGGCCCAAGTATACTCGCACGCGGCCGTCACTGATTCAGAAGCGTCTTGGTCGTGGGGAAATGACGAGGATAAAAGGACCTATTTCTTTCAGTCTTGCCTTCGCATAGCTGATGATAGAATTCTGGGATCTAAACCACTCGCCTGACGACAGTCGAGCGCGCTCATAGATTGGACACAAAAACTGCGTGAGCAGTCAAGTTTGGCTCGAAACAATCAGTGCCTTGGTGGACACTTGGGTAGTGGCTCGTGTTCAACCACTGCGGTCGCCGGTGATGAGGATAGCCGAACTCTAACAGTGCCTGGGCCTCGCTCGCGTTTCTACTTCGCCGACCCCAACGTGTGGCTGTGGTTAATGTTGGCGGCGTAGGATAGGCGCCAGGCCATGTGGCCGCTTGTTGTGGCTCCGAGTTCAGGGGATGAACGATGCTCACATTTCTCAGTCTATTTGCCGACTGCCATTGCTTGTAAAGAAAAACAAAGCCAAGTTTATTCGGTCATTAACGTTAGGGAGTGATCCTGAGTTGCATTTAGCGAAAGTAGGAAGGTCGTTTTCATGGCCCCTTTAAAGCCTTGGAGGAGAGAAATTGCATTACAAATATATATATATATATATATATATATATATATATATATATATATATATATATATATATATATATATATATATATATATATATATATATATATATATATATAACAGATCTCGAGCTTCTTTTTTTGTTCACCTGGAGAATTGTTGGTTAAACGTGTGACTGACATTTCAAGCAGAAGTGTTATATGTTAGGGTGGGGTTTTTGCGTTTGTTTTTATGAACCGGAAGTTCTCTGGGACATCAAAGGCTGGAACACCGTTTGATGTCGTTCGTCGGAGAGAAAAGGGTCTATGGAAACTTACAAGCTACGGCGCCTCGCTGATGCACCCATGCGCGTGCAAGCATTTGTGGCGTGCGTGTGAACGTTGCTTTTTGGCCTTTGACAAGCTTGGCAGTGGCACGCATTTCAGTTCAGTTCAAAGTGCGTTTATTGATGCCATAAGCAGGGAAAGGGGTGTAAGAATGCATCGGTGGCTAATAGTCGAGGCCTGGATGCGGCATACTATTTAAAACATATGTACACTAAATAAAAGATTCCAGCTTTGCCTCATGGAGGAAGTCCAGGAGACTTCGCAGGATCTTTCGTTGTTGGTTCTCATTTCCAGGGGGATGAGTCCAGCCTTCCAGAGTGGCGACGTTCTGAGGTCGGAATTTTGCCCTTTCTGCGTGATACTTGGGGCACACCCACACTTGGTGGTATGTGTCCGCCTTAGCGTTCATGTCGCACTGGGAACAAAGGCCAGACCTTTTGCCTTTGTTCCACGATGCGAGTCTCGCGGGTGATAAAGTTGCTTCTGTGCGCACTCGTGTGAGCAGAACCTGCCCTCGTCGTCCGAATCCCCGTGAAGGGAGCAGGGGATGTGCCGGCTCGGGCAGGAGCTCTTCAAGTTTCGCCTGGTATTCATTTTTTATCCCGGCCCTTTCTTCGGCGGGGTCATATTCTTGTAACTGCCAATCGACGATGGATGCTCGATCTCGAGCGGTCACGTCATATTGGTGATCTTGAAGTGGAAGCGTTTCATCTCCGGGCCCGCGGAAGGAAGGGTTAGCAAGGGCGTCGCGGGCCAGTTGATGGGCTTCTTCGTTGCCTGGGATCCCTGCATGACCAGGAACCCACTCGATTCTTATAATGACTCCCCGCGACCTAAGTGTCGTGGCGAGCTTCTTGATCTTGCGTACTTGGACGCTAGGGCTATTCTTGCTTCGACACTCTTTCACCGCCTCCTGTGAATCCGTAAAGATCCTGAGGTTCCCAGGGAGGTCGGTGGCTTGAGTGACGACCGTCTCTAATGCAAGGCGGATGGCTGCCAGTTCTCCCCCTTTGTCGACACCGTAGGGGGCAATGCTTCAATTGCCTCGAGTCGAAGTGCTGGGAATACCACGGCAGCCGACTTGAGGGTGACGGGGCCTTCAAGCGATGCAGTGTCCGTATAAGCAGCAACTACGGTCTTGCTTTGCTTCCAGCTCTCCACCATTTTGTTGTGTGCTTTTACCCTGCGGGCCAGTTGTTTGGTGTCCCCTCTCCTGCATACACTTAGAGGCTTGCTGCTTGTGATGGCCGCGAGGTCTTCCCACGGAGGCAGTTGTTTCTGCAGCTCTGGGAGGCCATCTACCGATTTTTTAGGAGTCGCATGATGCCTCTTCCTTGCGGTGTCGTCTTAAGGCGTTCGTCGTGCGCGTTTCTTCTTGCTTCCACGACGTCGTGCAATTTGTTCAACTGCGCGTACTGCCTCAGTTTGACGAGAGGAGTGAAGCGGGGCAGTCCAGTGATAACTCTCATAGCGTGGTTGTTCAAAGCTTCGAGACGTTCCCATTGCCTTGCTGTGAGCCAATAGTGGCGTGCTCCGTAGCATACCCGGGATACTACGAGAGCCTTGACCATTTTTTTGGCAATGTCTTGTGACGCTCCTCCGCGTGCATTGCAGATCCGTCGGATCATGCTGAGCACCGAGTTGCACTGTTTGAGTGTGTCGCGGAGCCAAGCGTCTCCTTTGCCGTTCTCCTCGATGGTGATCCCCAGAATCTTTACCGAAGGGGACGGCTGGATTCGTTTCCCCGCCAGGACCAGGTTGAGTTTCGCTGCATAGTCCTCCTTTACGCGAATTCTCGGGCTGCGTACGACCGTGTAGTTCGTCTTTTCTGGTGCCGCCTGCATTCCCACACGGGCCAGGTGAGCCTCGATTGTATCTAGGCCAGATTGTAGTATATCTCGCTGCTTTTCGAGATCTTCCCCATAAGCCCAGATCGAAACATCATCCGCGTATACGGTGAATTCTAGGCCAGAGATCTTACTGAGTTCGTGTGGTAGCGCCACCATCGCCAGATTAAATAGCGTAGGCGAGAGGACCGAGCCTTGTGGGACACCCACGTGGTTCGCTCTTGGCGCGCTATCGTGCCTGCCGCAGCGTACCGAGAATGTCCTCCCTTCCAGGAAACTCTTGATGAAGTTGAGGGTCCTGCCGGTGATGTTAAGCCGGCTGGCTTCCTTGATAATTGTCGAGTGGGGCACCGAATCGAACGCTTTTTTCACGTCAATGGCCACGATGGTCCGGAATTTAGATTTGTGCACGTTGCGAATGACGCTGGACGATATCAAGGCCAGACTTTCTTGGGTGCCCAGGCAAGGCCTGAACCCGGTCTGAGCTGGATGAAAGGCCCCCGTAGTCTCGAGATGCCAGTCAATTCGCGCCAATACCATCCGCTCCATGACTTTGCACGTGCATGATGTTAGAGAAATTGGCCGATAATTGTTTAGTGATTCCTTGTCCTTGCCGGGTTTCGGTATGGGAATGACCAAAGAGTGTTTCCAGTGCTCGGGCAGCTTGCCGGTGATCCAAATGAGGTTAATCCAGTTTAGCAGTTGGAGCTTGGTGTTTTCGGGGAGGTTCTTGAGCATAGTCATTGTGACTTTGTCTGAGCCGGGAGCTGAGCAGGATTTCCCCTTGTGGAGCGCCCACTCGAGCTCACCCAGAGCGAAAGGCCGGTCCATGCCTTCGTCTGGTGCTAGGACCTCTATGTTGTACAGATTTCCGAGCCCCTGATCATCCTTACATGGCGGCTGAGGAAAGAAAAGATCTCCGGCCATGTCAGCGAGCTGCTCCTCTGTCTTATTCATCTTTAGTGCCAGTATGCTGGTGCCCTTCTTGCTCTTTTTCTTCCCGAGCATGGCTCGACTTACCGCCCAAAGCCGCTTCACCGAAGTTTTCTCGGTTAGCGAGGAGCTGAAGTCTATCCACCTATTGGTGCCGAGTTGCTTAGCGTACTGCTTGGCCTCTACCGTGGCTCGCGTGATTGCTCGCCGGGCTTGTGGGGTCTTGCGTCCATTGCGGTACCGCTGCACCGCTTGAAGTCGCTTAGCCCATATTCGCAGGAGGTGCAGGTCGGGAGTTGGCGCATCTTCTTCAACTTTGGTCTCGGTGGTCGCTTCTTTCAAGGCGTTGTTGAGCAGACTCTCAAAGCTGGACCCGGCAAAGTGGTCCGCTTCTAGCGCTTGTCGAAACTTGTCCCAGTGAACCGTTTTCACGACCCTTTTCTTGCTGCTGCCTTTAATCTTCCGAGTTGGTGAGAACTCAAAGTAGATTGGCCAGTGGTCGCTGCCCCAGAGGTCCCTGGCTCGCTTCCACTTTTGATGTTGAGTGTAAGGGTT
>JAZHYW010028025.1:0-10409 GCA_037355805.1 Ixodes ricinus | reverse complement strand
AACCGGGATAATTCTTGGGTAGGTTCGAGTCTCCCGGCAGCCGGCAGAATTATTTCCCCAAAATTTTACTGGCAGTCGTCACTCATTGGCGGTCAAATCAGTTCATCGAACGACGTGTCATCGACAGATCGTTTCATCGGCACGCGATGTAATCACACGAAAGAGATTTTCTTCCGTTAGAGGTATATACAAATTAAAGCATTTTCACCTTTATACATGTAAGTGGGGTGTCCAATAACTAACCCCTAATGAAGTGTAGCAATAGACCTTATAAAAAAATGTAAACCTCACACCTTTAAAAATGTGTGATTTTTTAAACACGTTTCTTAAAACGTGTGATAATGCACTACACCTTTTTATAAAGATGTAAAACTACAATACCCCTTCTCGTCGGGTACGTAGGCAGGGGGGGGGGGGCATGAGGCCCGCCCCCCGAAAATCTTCCATTTTGCTGGGGCTGCCTCTCCCCCTCCCTCATAGAGCACTTTGTCATGGCGCCCCCCCCCCCCTAAAACGAAATCCTGGCTACGTGCCTCCTTCTCGTCAAGGTGAATTTACCACAGTACATTCCTTTTTTGGGGTGTACACAGTGGCCCGGGACCCAATAAAATGACTGAAAAATTAAATTACACAAACGAGTCGCCGAAACAACACGTTGCCTCTTTGGCGAGTGTCGAGGCAACTTCGGCCGAAAACCGGCTTCAGTATTGGCCGGACGTACGGTTTTGCGCCTCGGCTCGACATCCGGCAGGTATGGGTGTACCGATGCAAATACACGATTTATGTCTAATAGCACTGGCACCACTGGTCTCTTATTAGGCTGGATCGCGGATAGAGGCCTGTATTGCTGGGGTCGAGCGGCACCACCGGCAGTCATCGCTTGACACGATCTAATGCATGCTATAGGAGAAAGCGGAAAACTCAATTTTATTACGTTAGTAGGTTGTTCTCGATCATGAAACTTCTATCGTGTTTCTGCTAATAACAGTTAATATTGTGGGCAAGAATATTAAACACGGTAGAATACCAATCTTGTTTAAATAAACGTTGTGTGGTTGAGGGTCGAGGGCGACTTTGTTAGGGCGTTAACTGTGATGTGTTTAATGAGACAAGGGCTACCGAGATGTTGTGGTGTCATCTGTGATTCTCGGAGTCATCCAGAGCTCAGCAAACAATAAGTTGGAAGGCCTTTACTGGGGACATTCGCATCGTTTTAACCGCTTGTACATAGTACTTCATGGTGAAAGCTTTTCTTTGAACTGCTGTGAGGGCTTCCGTGACAAACTGAAACTCGGAGCGTGCCGTTCAGTCGCTGAACGTGCCATTTATTTAGCAACCGAAGCAAGCGACGTCAGAAAAGTCGGTAGTGCTCCGGCCCATTTTTTCTTTTTATAATCAATGTTCGAACGTTTGACGAATGTCTAGTTGATCTCCAAGCACCCGATATAATCATCGCAGCACGTCATAAAATACTCGCCCTCGAGCACCGCGTACAAGCTTCCTACTTTTGCGTGTTTCTCCCTTAGACTTTCGTGTATTGCCTCATGGTGTAATACGCCAAAACAACAAGGACGAAAACGAAGGAGAACTGGACAGGACGCGGCGTATTGCCTGTTGTCAAGCAATGGCCGCCGGTGAGGCCAGTGACGGGCTCCCGATCCGCGATCCAGACTTGCACTGTGAGAGTTCTAATGCATTGCACCCGCGGAGTGCTGCACGGAGAACAGGCCCCGGACGAACTTGCCGAATGCACCTAGTGCAGAATGATGCTGTCGCCATAGATGTTGTAGAAAAGTACCGACCTCAAACCGAAACTAGCGCCTTTTTGTTCGACGTGATGGGTGGGAATGCCGGAGCGCAGTCGCTGCCATCGTTTATCTATAAACGTTGGTTGCTGCAACGTGTCACTTATATTTGCGATGATTTCCAATTAACGAACTCGGCTGTCAGAGATATCTACAGACGGCGTAAGTTTCCGAAACCAGCTGACTACAAAACAGCATACACTTGAGAAAATTTATGGCACTGTACGCGCAAAAGCTTGCTTCGTTTTAAGCATAGTATTATGAGAGAACCACTGAAAGGATACTGCTTAAATCTAGTTCTTTGGAACATCTCGCAATACGTTTCGTAAGACTTTTTATTTCCTGGTGAGGGCATTAAGAACGAGAGCTTTCTCAAACAAAATACGACGGGGCAAGATGGCTGCCGTTCAAATATAACTGTGCTTGAGCCTCGGGCAACGTCTCTATGTTTAGCCTTCCCGGACGCTAAGTGAATGCGTCACAGGTTTCTGCTGTGGGAGCTTTGTCGAAAAATGTTCCACTTTTCACCTGCTACAGATGATGCGAGATCTCGCGGCCTCTGTGTTTGTCCTGGAAGCCTTTCATTACGCACTGGTAGGTTTCAGCGTCTGTACGGCAACAAAGCGACCCAAATTTTGCAAATAAAACACGGGTCGTCGATTCCTCCCTCCTTGGAATATCAGACGCTTACAATTCAAGCTCACGTTTGAGTTTGTGGCCCGCGGGACGCGATTTCGAGCAGAATGCCAACTTTTTCTTTCAGCTCCGCTGTGCGAATGCCGCCTCGTAGCAGACGAACTCCCGTCGTCTGCTCTCGCTCCTCGCCTGGGCGAGGCATGACGGGATTGTCGGCGCTAGAGAGCTCAAAGACAACGTACAGCGAGCGGCGTGAACGCTCGCCTCCCCGCGCTGTCTCGTGCTCTCGTGGACCGCCTAGGGATCGCGGGGGATTTTTCGTCAAAAGTTGCGAAGTTGAGCGCGCGCAGGAGGAGGAAACTTTGCGGCGTTCTTTTGGTCACTCCCCCGCTACGTGAAAAAGCGAAGAATGTTTTGCTCCACGAGTTTAGCTACCCTGGTCATAGACGAATATGAGAAACATCAGCTATGAGATAAATTCCGTTATTTTAATATTACTTGAAGAGAAAATCGCGCTCGGAATCTCGACCCAAAGCTAGGTGCCTATGCTCCAGCCTGTTGCATTATACCGTCTAAAAAATTCGAAAAAATCGTAAGCGTGCATATTTACAATCATCTGTAGAGTCAGTTTATTAAAAAGAAGGGCGCAAGGGCCGCCGACCGCCTGATTTCACAATGAAAATCCAGCAGCCCAAGCTTGCCTGAGAGCTTGGCCGACCCTGCGGACCGGGCAAGCTGCGACGAAAGCGTCACCACGCTCAGCCCGATCGACGGGGCCGTCTTTTCGAAGCGCGGCTAATGCGGAGCATGTCAACTGAGCCGATCTATAGTCGGTGACAGGTCAAGAACGAACTGGAAGCTCCTCCCACCTCTTACCACTTTAGTAGTGTCAACGCTGGAGAGGAGGCGACCTCCTCTCCACTGTTCGCTCCGCTAAAGTGGAAAGGGTGGGAGGAGCTTCCACTTCGTTCTTGACCGGTCACCGACTATAGTAATGTTGGCCGCGGTATCCACATTTGAGGATGTTTAAAATTTTGGCCGCACGTTTGCGACGCGGTTCGGTCTTGAGGCAAATATTAACAAATGTTTCTCGTTGAATAGAGTTAGAGATATGCAAGCCCTCATATTTAGTTTTATTATTGTTTCCCATCCCTACCGAAAAACCCGGTCTGATTTTTCGCTATCTGGATTATGCAACTGGAAATCTATCTCGGTTGTAACTGGATTTCAGGTTTTCGGAAATTAACTCTTTGTATGTAATCTGGATTTCAAGTTTCCAGAAAGAAATTCAGTTAGATTTCCAGTTCAATGATCCAGATGGTGAAAACTTATACTGGGTTTTTCGGTAGGGAAGTCCCATCAATATCTAACAGAAGATATCTGGTAGAAATTTCGCAGCATCAATAAGACGATAATCTTAATCAACAAGTGCAATCATATATATAAACTTTATAGTTTCGATAACACCTGAATCATTGTCTTTAATGAGAAAACAATCCAACCGTGCGCCCCACATTCCCGAAGCTGCCATGAAAGGTAATTTTTGAGTTATGAGAAAATAAATTATTTTAAGTAACAAGTGCTTAACCAACACATACGCATTAAATATGCTCAATTAATGGAAAGAGCACCTAGTAAAAATAAAGAGACAAAATGAAATTAACCACATTCCCCAGAGCCTTTCCCTAACATAACGTAAATTCACGGATAGATGAGAGTAGCGCCTCTAACTTGTCTCATCGCTTAACGCGAGCCTTTTATTCGGTCCGACATATTGTCAAGTAGTGAATACAAAAACAAAAAATGTAAACCTGCAAAAAGAGGAAGAAAAAAACAAACATAGAAACTAGAAAAGATACTAAGTGCAGTTTCTATACTTCAGTAATTTGTATATTTCAGCAGTTTTCATATTTTAGTGGCCATTCATTATCCGTTTATTCGGCCAAAGTGTCCCGTTGGAATACGTAAAACAAAACCTCAAACACCGAATGGTTAATAAAGACGAAAAAGAAAGTGTTTTATTTAACTCTAAAAAATAAAAAGGAAAAATGTAAAATATCTTTGATAGCACCCGATAGGCTTCTCCCTGAGCCAATACACAGATTCATTTCGATAATGTTTCGCTCGAAGAGCGCTACATAATAAGAGCGAACAGCAAGGGAAAGCCAATATGAACAAGGGTCCACTGGAAACATGATTGGCATTGCGAACACGCTATAAAACAAGGATGTGGTGGCAGCCTATGGTTGATAATCTGCGTTAAATCTTAGTTCACAATTCAAACAAAACACAACACAACAAAAAACTGGTGAAACTTTTAGTCTAAAAATCATGGTCCTTCCCCAAAGAACTGAGCCACAAAGAAGGAACCTCGTCTAAGTGAAACCTGAAAAAAAAACCGATTTTACAAATTTTTGTTGAAAAAAATAAGAAAGCTTTAAAAAAAATGCTACCCACAAAGGAAGAGATCTATTTCTCCGTGTCAAACGTACGCACGCAAGAAAACAAGCATGTTCTGCAACTCTTAAACGGAAGCAGCTCCCGGAAGAACAACAAGACGCAGCGCGCACGCGGCATACAGGGGAAAAGCATAATGCAGAGAGCTCAACGTTTCATCTGTCAAGAACACTGGGTCGTTCCCGTATGAATTGCGCAATCTCAGAAACCGCGCAGTCTTTCTTCCCCTCTTTAGGCTTTTTCAATTTATTTTTTATTATTATCATTGTTTCCTTCTTTCCTTCAAACCGCGCCGCCAGCACCGAGTTATTCCCGAAAACAAACTCGCGCACTCGACCAACTCAGAGAGAAACAAAATCAGAAGGTATACACTACATCACAAACACGATTAGAAGGATCTCCCACGCAGCAAAAGGGGGAGGGCAAAACAGGAGATTACAAATTAAACGAGAAAGGGAAAGTGGGGAGCAACCGAAAAGTAGGAGGAACGTAAAATAAAAGAAGACCCACGAAGTAAAATGGTACAAATAAAGGAGAAAAACAAAACAGAAGTAAGCCGAGCCGACTGCAGGAATATAAAAAAATGCGAGGAACAAAGAAGCACCCGAAGAAGACGAGTGCGCACCACCGACGGATACCTTTGCTTCCGTGACCGCGCGGCGGGAGAGGGAGGAAAGGGTAGACGGGATGATGTGGGAAGACGGGGAAAGGGGGGGGGGACATTCCGAAATTGGCTGCGACAGGAGGAAGTTATTTTAATGAAACGCAGAGAACAAACGACGTTGTTTTTCGTATTGTTTTTTCTCCGCGGGAGCGGTTCGGATATCAACAAATCGATACGGCATATACATACCTCGAATGTTTGCAGCGCCGAGAAGTGCGCCGGGCGACGGCAACAGCGCCGGAAAACGAATGGGTCCGGCTCGGGATGGAATGCCAGTGCCGCCGCCGACGTTCTCCCGACTTGGGCTCTGTGTGAGTGTGTGTGTGCGTGTTCGTGTGCGCGCCCGTCGCCCACCGTTCTCCTCCGCGCGTCCGTTGCGCGACTTCCGAGTGTGCCGAGTGGAGCGTCTGTGCACTATTACTTTACGTCGGCGTGCAGATACGTCTGTATGTGCGAGCCGCTCCACGGGATGTGCACTGTGTGCTCCGAGATGAAGAAAGAGAACAGGAGAGAGTCGGGAAGCCAGCATGCAGCTGGGATCTGTATTTATTTTATTATTATTATTATTTTTTTTTTTACTATGTCGCTGCAGCTCGCTTCTGGAACCGCCGTCGCCGTTGCTGCTGCTGCTCTGCTGCTTCTGCTGCAACTAACATTTCTGGCTGTTCCTTTTTTTTTCTTCTTTCTGTTGTCAGCGTGACAAAGCATTCGCGGTATTGTGCGCTGAATTCCGAGGCGCGAACGTTTCAAAAGTTTCGGGAGATGAAAGGGAAGTAAACAAAGTGTGTATCTAACTCTGTTCGCTCGGGTGCGAACAAAGGTGAAAACAAAATTTGAGTTGGCAATACAACAAGTCACAAGGTAAAAGGAAATCTGGATGCGCAGACATTACATGTCGCTCCTCGTCAAATCCCCCGGGGAAAGAGTTGCTGGCGCCCGATGGGAGATTTGTCCGACAAGCTTCAAAGGTCTCTGCTTTTCACCTTGACGCTGGGAAACTGTCTCGGGTCTCACAAAAAATTAGACTACTGCATTATATCTATATATATATCTTTTTAATTCAGAAAGATGTCTAAGTATATATTGAGATCTTGATTAAAATGTTTTATATGTCTAGGTAGGCTCCGCTTCACTCAGGAACTCACTCGAAACCTAATCAAAACTTTTTAGGCCTTCTTTTTTATGAAGCCCTTTTTATTTAAGCACGAGAAATAAATCTAAGGCATATAATTTTTAATTTCTTTTTGCAACTATAGATTAAAAAAATAGTATATATATATGGAGTGAGAGAAAGTTGATAAGTGCAGCCATAGTAATGGTGTAAACGAAGAGGGAGGGAATGATTATTAAATGTATTCCATTATATTAAATCAAAGATTTATATATTTATATGTGTGTGTGTATATATATTTACAGTATCACTAAGAAGATGGTGGTTTATATGCGAGACTTTAAGGGGTCATACGGTATCTGCCCAACCCATCGACCTGTCGTCCATTGCAAGATCTCCGCATTACTGCATTGGAAACCTCACTGTAGATAGCTGGAGCGCTATCGGTTACAAAAGTGATAGTGTTTTTTTTTGTTATGATTTTTATATAGCACTGCATTGCGGGCCTGTTCAGTGTTGCATATCAATCGTCGATAAGGAAGATCACAGTTAACTATCATTTTCTTGTTCCGGTATGGTTGTATTTCCAGTTCAAAGAATGCGTAAGTTCATCACGGATGCAACTCTACAACTCGAAGAATATTTTAAACACAGCCCCTCCCCCCCCCCCCCCCCACACACACACACACACAAAGAACACATAAATCAACTACGAGTCGCCGAACGCTAATTCCAATACCTACGATTCCCCGATAACGATACCCGATAACGACACGGTGCAAACGCAAAGGCAGCGGCGGAGTATTAGATATCGTTATCAGGGTCATCGGAGCGATTTACTAAAACTATCCATTCTCTGACCCAATAGAGCTAGCGGTTTTAACAAGGTGCCAAAGTTTCACAACAAACCATTATCTTATTCAAAAGTTTTAGGTGCTTTTATTAAAATTTTCATCTGAAAATGGGGCCCATTCTCGGTAGCTGGCGTCATACAGCTCCATTTTATTCGAGGACATCTTGTGCCGCCATTTTCCCATTCATATTTCCATAAAATAGGGTATATAAATTTTGAACATTATAACATTTCGTTGTGAAACTTTGGCATCGGTTTCGAACCGGTAGCGTGGCATTTCTGCATAAAATAAGCGACCGGCGATGCGTCGTTTACTCTTGCAGCAAAAAAACAAAAAAAAAGGAAACATCGAACATGTAATTTTTTTTAAAGGAGGGCACAGCATGTGTCTTCTCAGAACGTCACTCGTCGCACATCCGGCGATCAGCGAGGCCAGCAGACCCTCGCATTGTCCCCGACGTCAATTCCACGAGCTTCCCTAGCTTCTCCGCAGCCGTGCGCGGACTCACGGACGGGCCGCAGCAGCCAGCCGGCGAACAAGCAAACTGCCGCGTGGGGCCACTAGTGCCAGCGTGGGCCTCCAGAGGCGCGGCAATCGAGTCGATCCCTCCGCCTTGGAAGCTGGCTTTCCCGGCGCGCACTCGGTCATCCATCTTCCCGCTACCTTTCAGGGGAGCGATTCTCGCCTCCGATGGGGAACAGCTTAAGAGCAATTCCGTAATGCATTAGCGATTAGTCGGCCCGGCCTGATCAATAAAAGACCGATGACTCCCGAGGAAAGGGCGCCAAAGGGAAGAAGACGACGCCGTTGTCGTCCCACGCTCGCCTGCCTTCCGCCCCCGCTCGCCGAGGATGCGCCAAAGGGATGGGATGCACGCCGAGCATAACGACGCTGTCATCCCACTCGTCGAAATGCTCAAATTTCAGGAAAATCGACCGCTCTAGAACACTCTCGAGTCTCAAGGTAGATACATCAAAGCATTAAAAACACTCAAAGCTTGAAGGAGCTCCTGCGGGTTTTCGAGGTACCCAAACTAAACTTATTCTCGGAATTCCCAGGCTTCACTCTTTCCAGTGTAATATTTTTTTCTATTTTGAAAATAGCGATTGAGAAACTGACAAATGAGGATGCTGCCAAAACAAACATTCAAATTGTCCCCCGCTTTCCAGTGGACTGGCGTCACATTTTGGACAACTTGCAAGTGAAGCAGGCAGTCTAAAAAACACATCATTTCGCGCCTGCCCTTTTTTCTTCTTTTTTGTTGCTGATTCCTGTAACCCTTCGGGGCAAAGCTGCACTGCATCATCTGACGTCACGTTTTTATTATTTCCAGTAGAGATTCTGAACATCTCAGATCAAATCTAAAACTTTACTTACTTCGCAAAAAAAAAAATTGTGACTTGTAATTTTGGATATTGTTTAAATCTGTTTATTAATGTGTTCAACCAACTTTGAGATAAACCAGTTAGCGAAATTTCCCATTTTAAAAACGCAGGCTTGCTTGATTCGTGATTCGTTTTTCGCCACCCTTAGCTATTTATGACGTAATCGTATTTTAAGCTGTTAGTGGCTTTGGCGGGGTGTAACAGATTAGTCAGTTTTCTCTTGCTGCGATCATTTCGAAATAGTTGCATACTGGGAACAAAATAATTTGAGAATTTCGACCCCGAGGGATCAGATCAAAACGCATTATAATAAAAAAAAAATCTTAAAAAAACAAGTTGGATCACCAGTTTTAGACAAGGTATTAATTTTTAGCACTTGCGGAACCTTCTACGGATATCAGCGATAAAAACGTGTGCTATCAAAATTTGTAGACTTCGGTCAAAAGGTGCAGCAGGGAATTAGTATCTCTCACGGGTGAGTGATTGCGTAGTATGTTCTAAAAATTGAACAGTTAGAATTGTGAGCAAATGTCCCTTAACTCAGAATGATGATCACCCTGCTGCCAGTCATTTCGAGCCAGTTGGTCATAATTCTTCTTCTTTTTGTAACAATAAAATTCTTCTTTTTTCTCCTCTTTTATAATTTTAGGTCGATATATCCCTGTCATATCAAAAGGTTTCTGGGCATTAAAACTGGTGATGCACTGGGGTCAGTGCGACCGACATCCCACGTACGCCGAGTTTATCGAGATCAGCGCAATTTCGTTCTGTAGCGAGATAGGACATCCAGATAAGGGTCAGCTAAGCTCCGAGGTAACGGTCAGTCATGTCGGAAGAGAGAAAAAAATAAAGTAGTCGGATCTGGGCCGGCCCACGGATGGACAGCTCACATTCGCCGGCCACACCACCTCCAACTCGGGCCGCGCGTAGGGCCGTTCTGCGGATTCGGAACGGCCCCGTGGTCCGGCGGCGATGGCTATCGGCTCAGACGTTGTGACAAATGCGAGTGCCGTCCGTTCGCTGACCGGGCTCCGACCGGACGCTGGTCTCCTCCCACCGCGCCTCGCCAACCCTGCCTCGGACGCAGATGCGGACTGCGATTCACAATGAACGCCCCGGCAGAGACCTTCGGAGAGCACGCAATTGCGAATCCAGTCGAGCGCTTTGTCTGTGGCTAACAAAGCGTGAGCCTGCATCGGTCCAGACAGTTTCCGTGTACGCAGCTGCCGGACTACTCGCGTGCCTGATCCATCGGAAATGCGAAAGGCAGATTTTGCCGTTCGAAACGGGCACACGAAACTCGGCCTGTGTTCTTCTTCTTTTGTTTTCGTTTTAACTTTGGATTAGAATCTGCAATATTTAAGATAATTAGAACATCAATAATACTCGCCTTCAGTGTGGCTTCTGTTGTGATGCGTAAAGAGTGTACAGTTAGGTCGGGTTACTTTTTCGCTCTATGAAACAAAAGGCGGTCTGAACTCCTCATGCTTGCTTTTG